>JAOWBN010247044.1:0-11789 GCA_028565015.1 Pinguicula moranensis | reverse complement strand
AAACCCATGAAATTCTCCATGCACAATCAATGTTGCACATTTTATTTCTCAAACCCGACCTCAGGGCATTTTAAGTCTAAAGCTTTAATCCTAAGCATTCAATAAGCATACTGACGAGCTCAGGGCATTAATGTTAGGATTTAATTTTGGTCCCGGACCCCACCCGACACCACACATTGGTATGATATTGTCCTGTTTGGGCCGGAGCCCTTACGGTTTTCCCTTTGGGCTTTTACTCCCAAAAGGCCTCATACCAAGTAATGTGGTGTCCCTATATTTAAACCCATGAAATTCTCCATCCACAATCAATGTGGGACATTTTTGTTCTCAAAATTCTCCCCTAGAACAAATGGACCACCAATGCCCCTCAAATCGAAAATTGGAAATTCCTCCCTTAGAACATTAAATCAGGGATTCCTTATCTAAACATGGTCCATTTAGGGACCTTAAATCGGAAATCGGGGATTTCTCCCTTGTAAAACAAGGGACCACCGGCACGCCCACACATAACCATCGAAGAACATCTCAACTATCGAAGAATATCTCTCGTTAGGGGCCAAAACCTCTAATGTCCACCCTCACCGCACCACTGATGTCCAATTTATTAAACAAATGGACATCATATTTGACACATTAATATCGACGATTTATTAAGTCCACGCTCACCGCACCACTGTTAGAATTTAATTTTGGTCCCGGACCCCACCCGACACCACACATTGGTATGTATTATTCACTTTGGGCCGGAGCCCTCACGGTTTTGCCTTTGGGCTTTTACCCCAAAAATGACTTATTTAAACCAGAAGTTACAAGCATGCATCTCACTTTATCAAGTAATGCTCTATTCATACGTTCAGCAACCCCATTCTGCTGAGGGGTATATCTTACAGTTCTATGTCTTGTTATTCCACATTCAGTGCATTGCAAATCAAAGGGAGAATTACAAAATTCCAATCCATTGTCAGTTCTTAGGTACTTAATTCATTTTTCAGTTTGATTTTCAACAAGTATTTTCCATTCCTTAAACTTTACATATGCTTCATCTTTACTATGCAACAAAAACACCCAAACTTTTCTACTAAAGTCATCAATTAGAGATAGAAAGTATTTAGCACCACCAAAAGTAGGAATAGGTTCTGGTTCCCATAGATCAGCATGAATATAATCAAGTATAGACTTTGAACAGTGTATTCCTTTTGAAAATTTTAACCTATGTTGTGTTCCTAGTACACAAGCTTCACAGAATTCTAAATCAACTATTGCATCCTTTCCTAAATATCCTACAGAATGCAGTGCTTTCAGACCTTTCACACTCATGTGTCCTAGCCTTAAGTGCCAAAGTTTTGAATTTTTAGAGGTTGTTGTTACTAAGGCACAATTTTTATTACAATCAGAGTGTTTACCATTTAAGAAATAAAGCTTATTTTTCCTAGTTCCTGTTAACACATGCTTATCAAATTTTACTATAGAAGTATACCATTTCCAGCATAGAATGAACATCCATTTTCTTCTAGGGTACCTAATGAAATTAAATTTCTTTTTAAATCTGGAATATATCTCACATTGGTTATACAAACATGTTTCCCTCCAGGTAAAGATAAATTTACATTTCCTGTAAGTCACACAACAATCCCTTTAAACTGCGCACGTTGAGAAAGTTGTAAAGGTTTCAGATCCCAACCCTAATTGGCTACAAGCCACTATTTGTAAGAGTAAATTGAGTAAGAGGTTATACCAATCCTATATCTCTCTAGGATGTTTGAGGCAGGGTTTACTCCCCGCTTAGATCTTGTAGTTTTGGAGCAGATCCGACCCAGAGTTCCACCCTCACTGCACCACTTGTTAGATTTTTCTGTCGGATCTTGATTTTCACTCAAAATAAACTTGTTAATGTGTTAAACAGTCAATATATCTATGAAAGCAATAAAGAAAAACACGAGTAAGGCCCATGGTTCACCGTCTCCTTGGATTCGGCTACTCCACGTTGAGCTTCGAAAACAGATGCTCTTGTAGCTTCTATTAAACTTTCACAAAAAATTACAGACAGAATTCAGAGTACAAGATTCAAGAATTATGGCTAAAACAGATATTAAATCATAGAGAATAGGCTCAACAAGTGCCCAAAAGAATACCGTGATTATAGATCACGATGTCAACAACAAATCTAACCGATTGAAACCGATTAGATCAAACTAAATCACCGGAGAACCAACGGTTCGCTCAGAGCACCAGAGAGTATTTAGAAAGAGAGTTGAATCGAGAGAGGAGAGAGAATTGTGTGTTCTATTGCATTCTTCAAGAATTCTCGTCTTTTATATCTCCTAAACTTCCCTTCAATCATGACCGTAGGATATGTTCAGATCAATGGTCAAGACAAAAGGAGGTTGAGAGCAATTGTAGTCCGTTTGATCAATGCTGAGATGTGAACGACCTGATTTTCGTAGATTAAGCTGCCAATTCTTATCCGTAGGATCAAGTTAGATAATGAACGAACCAAATGATTTCAAGCTTTCGAATTCAGCTTCCTTGAGAAGCTATGTTGACAGCCGTAGATCAAGCAACAAAATGAATGGCCAAGATTATAACACAGAATAACACATGTTTCAATTTCAGCTACACGATCATACTTAAAATGAAAGGTCAGGATTATGTCACCTCATGATCCACACAACACTAAATTGCACCAATCAAGTTTATACAAGTAAGAACCAGATCGATCACAATAATCAGATGAAAAATACACCAATTTAGCACTTAAACAGTCACGTTTTGGTAAACTTCAAACAACAATCTCCACCTTGAAGTTTACCAAAACTCCAAGGCATACAAAACTTGAGCTACAAGAAACAGAATCCCTCATAGCTTTTAAATTTCAACCCACATGTAAGTTTCAGAGTTAGCACATACCAAGTATCCTTAGACGGTCATGAAACTTAGTTTGACTAATTACTTTTGTACCACAATCTGTTGCATTTGATTCTGTAGGTATTTTTTCAAGTTTAATTACATTTACACAAAGCACATCTCGAATAAAATGGAATTTGACATCAATATGTTTAGTCCTTTCACAAGACTGGATTCTTGCCAAATAAATTGCAGATTGGCCATAACATAAAACAGTTACAGGTAAATCAGAAATTCCAGCTTCTCTAATTAAACCATGTAGCCACAAAGACTCCTTAAAGGCATCAGAAAGTGCAATATATTCAGATTCAGTTGTAGATAAGGAAACCACTAGTTGTAACTGTGATTTCCAAGTTATACAATTACCACAAAACAAGAAAAATTGACTTGAAGTAGACTTTCTGGAATCTATATCTCCAACAAAGTCACTGTCTACGTATCCAATCAATTTTAAAGATTCATTTCTTTTCTTAAAACACAACCCTAAATTTGAAGTTCCAATTAAGTACCTAACTGTCCATTTCAAAGCTAACCAATGTTCAAAATCTGGCATAGACATAAACCTACTCAATAATGACACAGCAAAAGCAATATCATGGCGAGTGCACACCATAGTATACATTAATGATCCAAGAACACTTGCATAAGGTATTTTTTTTCCATTTTTTCTAAATCTGAAGGAGTCACAGGACATTGTTCCTTAGATAGTTTAAAGTGAGCAACTAAAGGTATAGAGATAGATTTGCAATTATGCAACAAGAATTTCTTAAAAAGTTTTTTGCAAATAGAAGTGTTGATGTAGCTTTAGTGTGCCTAACTCTCTATTTCTAACTATTTCCATCTCTAAAATTCTCTTTGCTTCCCCTAAATTCTTCATCTCAAATTCAGCATTTAGTGCACTTTTAACCTTTCAATTTCAGATTTGGATTGACTAATCAAGAGTATGTCATCCACATAGAGAAGTAAAAACATAGAAAAGTCAGATGAGTGCTTAAAATATAGACATGTATCAACACTACTCCTGACAAACCCTAAATTCATCATGAAAGCATCAAACCTCTTATACCACCGACGAGGTGCTTGTTTTAAACCATAAAGAGACCTTTTCAATAAGCATACAAGATCTGGTGATGTATTATCTTTAAATCGTAATGGCTGGTCCATATAAATTTCTTCATCTAATTCTCCATTTAAAAAAGCAGTCTTTACATCAAGTTGTTCAAGTTCTAATTTTAAACATGCAACATAAGCAAGCATTAATCTGATAGTTTTATATTTCACAACTGGAGAGAATATTTTAGTATAGTCTAATCCTTCCTTTTGAGAAAAAACTTTAGCTACTAGCCTAGCCTTAAATAAACAAGGATCAGAATTAGACATACCAGGTTTTACTTTATATATCCACATACAACCTATAGTTTTATGGTTTTTAGGTTTAGGTACCAAGATCCAAGTTTGGTTCTTAACAAGGGAATCCATTTCTTCAGCCATAGCAACTTTCCACCTTTCAGAATTATCACATGTAATAGCTGAATTATAAGATTCAGGTTCAAATACAACTAAATTGTCACCAACAGAAAGGGCATAATCAATTAATTCAGCATAATTCACGTATTTAGCAGGCACTTTCTTTGTCCTAGAACCCTTATTGAGGGAAATACTGTATGGGTGGATGGTTGGGACTGATCAGTTGGAATCTGATAAGGTTCTGAGGTATCCTGAATTCCTTCAGGTTCCTCAGTTTGAACATGCTCTTGTGACAGAACAATTCTGTTCAGCTCCACCTGAAAAGAAGCCTCCCAAGCCTCCACCTCATTTGATGTCTCAGCAGAATTAATGGGCAAGTAAGGAAAATGTGATTCATTAAAGATCACGTCTCTACTAACAAATACTTTTACACCAGGAACACTTCTATCCCATAATCTGTAACCTTTTGTGCCCTCTTGGTATCCAAGAAACACACTTTTTATAGACCGGGGTTCTAGTTTATCAGACCTTGTATGTGGATATGCTGCACATCCAAACACCCTTAAATGAGCCATATTCTGGTCTCTCCTGGACCAAACAAGCTCAGGGCATTTTAAGTCTAAAGCTGTTGAGGGGCTTCTATTAATCAAATATGAAGCAATACTCAAAGCTTCTCCCCAAAATTAAGGAGGTCGGGTTTGCATTGTGGATGGATTTTAAGTCTAAACATGACGGCATGTTAAGTCTAACGCTATTTTCAATAAATACTAATGTTAGGATTAATTCCGGACCCGACCTGACATCACATTACTGGTATAATATTGTCCTCTCTGGGGCGAAGCCCTCACAATTTTGTTCTCGGGGTATTACCCCCAAAAGGCTTTATACCAAGTAATGTGATGTCCAATTTATTAAACCCAACTTTCCAATTCACCATTTCCGATGTGGGACAAATCCCACTTTGTTCGCACAACACTCGCGAATGTCAAATTTCCCAAAAATGTGATCGACAATATCTGCCACAACCCGCTCTCCAAGTGGAATCCTAAAATCGAAAATGGCTCCGTCATGGTGAAGAAGAGTTGCCCATCCCAGAACACTCCCTTTTAATGTCCGTTATAGTTGAACACCTGATTGAATCCGTCAAATTGTCGCCATGATTTCTCAACCGATCTGTAGAGCAGATTCTTGCAGCGGGATGACGCCATGTTTCACAACACGAATATTGTCCTTTCTCCGTCGATACCAACGTGAGCATCGCAAAATTGAAGGGGCACATTGGGAACTTTACGTGCTGCACAGATCGGCTCAGAATGTTGCAGAGGGTGAAACAGTAAGATTTGGGGTTGGAAAAACAGAGCAGGCCATTGGAAGAGGCAACGAGGTTGCACGATTGTTGCTCAAAGGAGAGTATCAAAGGAAAAGAGAGTGAAAAATCACACCACGAATTCTTGACCGTGTTGAATAACGGGCATTTCTTGATTAAAATATGAATGCGAGAGAAGAAGGAAGGACGATAACGTTGGCATCGGCATCGGCATCGGCGCCACATGCTTGGATATAAAACTTGGTGAGAAAATCAACAAATTGAAGTATTGGCAGTTCAATCGGAGGCCGAGGAAGTCCTTCAGGGGAACAAAAGACAACACGTGCTCCAACAGATCCAGTGGCATCCGCCGCCACATTCTCCGGTCCATCTCCACTTTCTCCGGCATGGGCATCCTTCTATGACCTTAGAACGTTTTTTTGCACTCTTGTAATAAACAAGTCCCTTCGCAGTTGCATTTTATAGAGATGCCCTGAAATGATCCTGTAAATTGTTTTGACGCGAAATAGTGATGACGGAGAGCCATGAACTAAAAAGTGCCCCCATTTAATCAAAACTAATGGCATTAATAAGTTTTAGAAGTTGATTTCAACTGTGTTAGTTCATATTATTTCTCGTATTATTGATTTACGATAAGTCAGATTCATTTTATAATATTTTAAAAGCTAATTCACCGTAGAGAGGCATCGGTTAATTAATTTTTAATATGTTACAAGTATTATTGTTTATTTTTCATATTTAGGAGTTACCTGACAAGAGACTGAACACGAAGGAGGGTGCACAGGGTATGTATGAACTGACAAAAGCCCGGAATCGCAGGAGTAGAAATATTGACACGGTCAGGTATATAAAGGATGCTGAAGGAAAAATTCTTTTGACCGATAGATGAATTAGAGATAGGTGGACAGGATACTTCAACAAGTTGTTTAACGAGTCGCAAGAATATGATTACACCTTAGGGGGAGGAGAGTTGGAGCGAAGGCCAGAAAATAGACTTTGTGTTAGGCGGATAACGATAAGGGAGGTGCATGAGGCTCTTAGGAAGATGGGAATAGCGAAAGCAATAGAGACGGATCAGATACCAATTGAGGTGTAGAAGTGTTTAGGGGAGATAGGGGTGCAGTGGTTAACGCACTTTTTTAATGTCATACTACAAAAGTGACAGATGCCTGACGAGTGGAGAAGTAGTGTAGTAGTATCGCTATACAAGAACAAGGGGGACGTGCAACAATGTAGTAACTACCGGGGAATTAAGATCCTGAGCCATATGATGAAGTTGTGGGAGAGAGTTATTGAACGCAGGTTGCGGGAAGAGGTAGACATGAAAGAGAACCAATTTGGATTTATGCTCGGAAGGTCGACGATGGAGGCAATTCATCTACTAAGATGGCTAATGGAGAAGTACAGAGAACGTAAGCAGAGCCTACATATGGTCTTCATAGACTTAGAGAAGGCGTATGATTCTATACCGAGAGAGGTGATTTGGGAATATTTAGAAACCAAGAATGTCTCGTGGATGTATATGAGAGCTATAAGGGATATGTATGAGAGCGCAAAGACTAGTGTGCGGACTCCAGTAGGAGACACTGAGTATTTTACAGTGAACACAGAATTGCACCAAGGTTCTGCTCTAAGTTCGTTTCTTTTTGCGGTGATTATCGATGTGCTCTCCCAGGATATACAAGATGAGATCCCATGATGTATGTTATTTGCAGATGATATTGTCTTAGTAGCAGAGACAAAATATGAGGTCAGTGTTAAGCTGGAACGTCGGAGAGTGACACTAGAGACAAAATGACTACGCTTGAGTCATTCAAAGACAGAATATATGGCATGCGATTTTGATGATATGCCGGATGATAGGGGGATGAACGTTATGATTGCAAATCAAGTACTTCCACAAAAGGAAAGTTTCAAGTACTTGGGATCGATAGTACAGAAGGATGAAGGGGTTGAAGGTGACGTCACCCACCGTATCAAGGTTGGATGGCTAAAATGGCGATCGGCGACCGGGGTACTATGCGACAAGAAATTCCTAAGTAAGTTGAAGGGGAAACTTTATAGAAAGGTTATACGACCAACCATGTTATATGGGGCAGAGTGTTGGGCTATGAGGTTGTCGCATGTGGAGAAGTTTGAAGTGGCAGAGATGAGAATGTTGAGGTGGATGTGTGGTTGCACGAGACTAGATAAGATCCAAAGTGGATTTTTTAGGAACACGTTGGGTATAACACTTATTGGTACAAAGGTGAGAGAGGGAAGACTACGATGGTTTGGCCTTGTGCGCAAAAGACATATTGACGAACCTGTTAGGAGAGTCGAAGGAATTCAGGTTGAAGAGAGGCGTGGGAGAGGGAGACCTAGGATATCGTGGGAGGAGCAACTTCGATTGGATTTAGCGGGATTAAGGCTCTCCGAGGACATGACCTCTGATAGAGCGAGTTGAAGACGTAGAATTACTGTTCGAGAGATAGAGAGATAGGATATGGGGGATTATACGGGGTATACTTAGCAGGTATTGGGGTAGCACATACTTCTTTACCTTTACCAATATACTTACATACTTACTTATCTGCTTATTTACCCAACTCATTAAATGTATATTAATTCATCTTCTTTTCTATGCAGGTTGGTGGTCAACGTCTTCTCTCCTCGCCCTATCTCAATCTCTTTTTATATATTTTTTTTTTTTTTATTATTATTTATTTATTTATTTATTTATTATTATTTTTTGTGTGTGTTCGAAGAGCCGAAGGTTTCCACGGAAACAGTCTATTGATCTCTTTTTAGAGGTAAGGGTATGACTAAGTACATCTCACCCTCCCCAAAACCTATCTAAAGGCGGGATATACTGGGTATGTTTGGTTTGGTTTGATTTGGTTAACTAAATCCTTGATGAAGAATTTAGGTATCCATTTATGCAAGCTACAAATTTTATGCATATTTTCCTTCAGGTCGGGATATAAAACAAGACTGCAGAATCATTCAACAAGGAAAGCACGATTGCAAATAGGATACAACTTCAACCAAAATCAACATAATGAAAAAAAATTAAATTTCCTTGTTGCTGCTCTGTTCATTTAAAGCAGAGAAGTATACATAATATTTCTTCCTGTTCATTTGGAATTAAAGAAACAAAACGTCCAAGTTTCGAAGAACTTATAATTATTTTCAAGTGCAATTCATCAGCTATAAGTAATGCGCAAATTGTACCTGTGAACCCATAACTACGAAATTGCACTGAACCTACCCCACACAGCGAATCTCTTGCTCAAACAAAAAATTTAGACCAAAAAATTAGAGAAAAGTAGTTTTGCATGTTCTGTGTGGGTGTGAATCTGCCTCCCTTGTTGATTTGCATTTTTCTAGTACGAATATTTAAACATCTAAAAGTAGTTTGAGGATGGCTTTGACAAAAATGTGATCTTAGTTCTACTGGAAATATAAAGCTGAATGATTAAGATTAATCTCAATTTAAGATGAATGGCTAAGATTGAATCTCCATTTGTCCATATTGCTTGCACCAAAAAAGATCTGCACTCTTAATGCCTATAAATACCCCACTCTACTTCCTTATTTTACTCAAATTTTATTTTCAGACTTATTAGTAGAAAAAGGTTTTCCTTTGATAAATTTTATAAATTCAAAAAAATAAAAAATAAAAACTATTCGGGAATTGATTTTTGATGCCGATTAGGTAAAACTAATACGGTACCGAAAATGTTCAATATTGGTATTTTAATACCGATACTGAATATCGAAATACCCAAAAAAAGTCGGGTTTTGGTACTATTATTACCGATATCAATGGCATTTTTACTCATTTCTATTCGCTACACCGAACAAGGTTTGTAAGCTAAAGAAATCAATTTATTGTTTGCACCAGGCTTCAAGATGTTGGTCTGCAAAATTTGGGCAGGCCCTGCATGAGTATGGTTTCTAGTAATGCGGGTCTGATAGTTCTTTGTTCATATGGATGAAGGCGAATTGACAGATTCATGTGTTGCTCTATGTACATAATCCCATTATTGGTCGAAACTCTTGTTTTTCTATTGATGGGTTTAAAGTTTACCTTGAACATTTTTCATATGAAGGATCTTGGCATTCTCAAGTAATTTATTGGAATTGAAGTTGCTCGGAGTAATTGGGGAATTTTCTGGAACTAGCAAAAATATGTGCTTGATTTTGTGTTTGAATGTGTTCTCTTTTAGGGTGTAAGCATGTAGACTTCTCCACTGAGCAGAAAAACAAGTTTGCATTGGATTAAGCCTGAATTCCATGATTCTAAAAAATGTAGAAGGGTGATGGGTCGTTTAATTTATGAAAAAGCCTCGGATCCAATATTTAAACACCGCACTTCGTGTGGTGCGGTATTTGAAGGGTTGTCCTAGTCAAGGTTCTTTTGAGCTCGGTTGGTCCACTTGAACTCATGGCCTACTGTGATTTCAATGAGGCGAGTTGCTTGATTACTCGATGATCGGTCGCCGACGATATCACATTCTTAGGACAATCATCTGTCCCATGAAAAATCAAAAAGCAAGTGCATGTGTCTTGTTCATTAGTTGAGGCTGAGCATCCCTCACTTTCAGCAGCGACAGGTGAGCTCAAATGGCTTCGTAGATTGCTCAAAATGTTTGGAATTACACAATCCGAACCCATGCCGATAAGGTGTGACATTTAGGCACCTATGCACATTGCTGCAAATCCCGAATTTCATGAGCGCACGAAACACTTCAAAATGGATTGTCACTTTGTGTTGATGAAATGGATATATATATATATATCTCGAAACAAGTATTACCTCAGGTGATTCAGGAACACTACAGTTAATAGCGGTACCTGGATGCGCTACCGATATTGTGTACTGAAACTGGTGATAAAACTGGTCGGTTTTGCTGGAATGTTTGAGCACCCCTAAGCATTGGTTTCTATTCTTACCCATTCTAATTCTCAATCAATGTTTATTTAGCACACCTTGGCAACATCCTCACATTACTCTTCTGAGCTTACAACTAAATATGACTTCTCCAAACTTCTCCAAGCGGTGAAGAAGAAAGGAATAGCCAGTTATATTGACGATTTTCAATATTGCCCGTACCACGATACGAATTTATTGTGAAGGGACCCAAAGTGACGAGGACATAGATGCCACATCGAGAGAGGACGGGAGGATAAATATAATCATGCACGACTGTTTCAGGATTATATCTATAATAATCCAACTTACACAAATGAGAATTTTCATCTTCCTTTTCGCATACGGAGGATCAGTGTTCATGCATATAATGGGTGCCATGGAAGGCCATGATCCTTTCTTTCAACCCTCACAACATTATACCATGAGAGGTGGTATTTCGACAACACATATGTTGGCTTATGGCACAGGTGAAGAATCTCTGGATGAATATGGAGCAAGTGCGGCCATGGAATGCCTTTGACAGTTTGCTCGTTTTGTGCGTGTGGTTTACGGGAGAGAATAACTTCGACAACCAAACCAACAAGATGGTGAATGTCTTCTATTATTTGGAGAGGTTCGTGGATTCCCATGAATGCTTGGAAGCATAGACGGTATGCAGTTGGAGTGGCAAAATGATCCCAATGAGAAGAGAGGCGAGAGCACTTGTGGTCACAGAAAGGCCACAATTGTGCGTGAAGATGTACAATCTCCTTGTTGAGTTTATTTCGTCGGATTTCTCTTATGCACTCAACAAACTTGTTAGTAAAGGTTTGGTCGAATATATTTGTAAAAAAAAAATACAGAAATTAAACTAAGACATAATTTACGGCCCGTGGTTCACCGTCTCCTTAAATCCGGCTAATTCACGTTGAGCTCCGAAATCGAATGCTCTCGTAGCTATATTATCTCCTGATGGTGTAAAAATTACAAGATACAAAATGTTCGAACAAATATCAAAAGATAAACACATGCAATTATTAGTGTTATGTCCTAAGGCCAATCACCTTATGCCTATGTATTAACATTTTAATGTTGTATATATGATTTACTTGTTTAATTATAACATATAAAATAGTGAAGCCTAACATTGATAATATAGAGTGTATCACAAAGAGTTGTGATGATGAGACCACT
>JAOWBN010247033.1:0-11789 GCA_028565015.1 Pinguicula moranensis | reverse complement strand
GGGGTTTATGGCTTTTAGGTTTAGTTTTAGGGTTTAGGGTCATAACTCCAAAAAACCCTAAACCCTAAGCTCAAAATTCAAAAATATAAACCCTAAGACCTAATTATCTAAAAATCTAATTCCTAAACCCCAAATCCTAAACCCTACGAACCCTAAACATAGAATTTTAGTGAAACGGGGGCAAACTTAGGGGCCATTGATCCTTCCCCTTTAAATATTTACAACCAAATTACCTTTTTGAACATAGACATTATCCCCTATGATTTTAAAATAGACACATTACGCTCTATGAATAAAAAAAAAAAATTGAGATGAATGAAAATTAAAATTGAATATATAAATTTTGCATTTAAATGAGAAAAAAATGAACTACGGGAATGGTCAAAGAAAACTACGATAGTATATTATTTACTTTCATTAGCTAGAGCCAAGGAGCAAGTAGTAACTACGATAATGATAATCTAGAGTCTAGACTAGACTAGATTATGGGGATAATACAGTCGAAGAGTTGGGGGAAGAGAAATTTCCCTGTCTTGGAAAGGCAAACGTGGATTCACTGCGTCTCGATCTTTGGGTTTCGAGATTCGAATATAGAAAGTCTTCCTGTGTGTATTGTATTGTATCCACTGCTACTAGCTCTACTTCTCTTTTCTCAACTTCAGTAGAAGAGAGTAGAGTTGAAAACAAGTAGAGTGAACCGCATTCGATGTCCTCTTTGTCGTCCGCTTCAACTCTGATAACAGAGACGATTCATGGATCTCATGAGTTTAAGATGACTGGATATTCATTAAACAAGGGAATGGGAATTGGTGAATACATAAGTAGTGAGATATTTACGGTGGGCGGTTATTCTTTGGTGATCGATTTCTACCCTGATGGACAAAGGAATCGTAAGAAGGGAACTGATGCTTTTTTTTTTTTAAATAAATATATTGCATTATATTAAAAACTCCCGTTCAAGAAACCGGGTTGTCCATGTTACAAAAGTTGAGTGAAGGGTTGCACCACCCCCATACTCTTCTGCCCATGAAGACAAACGTATTCTAGTCTATTCTGATGTTGGGCAGTCCTCCTATATCTAGCCTCAAATGTCCTCTGATGGCTCTTGGCAGCTGATGATTTTGCCAGAACGTGAGGTTGTTCCCTGATGATCCCATCTTGGCCAAGTGATCAGCTATGCAATTTCCCTCCCGAAGTTGGTGTTTGATGTGCAGTCTTGCTCCTTCTGCCGCCCTTTTAAAGTCCTCCCAGAAATCCCACAAGTACCAGGGAGTGCACATGTTCTGCTTTACCCAGTTGGTTAGTACCATCGAGTCCGTCTCCAATATCACATTCCGCCATCCCTTCTCTTTACATATCCGGAGACCGGCTGTAGCTGCTTGTAGCTCTGCAGAATTGTTCGTCCCGACTCCCAGAAAGACTGCATATGCTGCCTGCATGCTCCCTTTTTCATCCCTGATAATGCCGCCCCCTCCAGAAGGCCCCGGGTTACCTAGACTGCTCCCATCCGTGTTCAATTTCACCCAGCCAGCTGGGGGTTTGGTCCACCTCACTAGTCTGTATCTGCCTCTATAGCGCCATTTTGGTTGGATATTCAGCTCCTCCAGTAGTCTTCTGTCTTGTACCTGCATAACAAAATTGGCATTTGTGAGTTCTATGCATGATGCAACCGTCTGTTTTACCTCTATCCATATATGATCCGCTGTTTGGATCGTCTCCTCGAATCGAGCCCTGCACCTGCGCACCCACAGACACCAAGTTAGAAGAGCAGGGAAAATAGAACAAAGGAAGCCTTTCAGTCCAACTCTCCCTGTTAACAGTTTCCATTGAGACATCCTATCCTTCCAGCATTGGGGGTTGGCAAAACTTATGCCCATTAGCGCCGCCAGTCTGTCCCACAACCCTGCGGCTAGCATTCCAGTTGAGAGAATGTGATCAGTTGATTCTTGCTGCCTCGGAGAGCAGCATTGACAAGCTGAAGCTAAATAGATTCCTTTCCTTGCCAACTGTTCGTCTGTAGGTAGACTTTTTGTCCATGCTTTCCACGCGCACAAAGACACTTTTGTGGGTAAGATCTTGTTCCAAATCAGATCTGCCACTTCTAATCCTGCTGCTCTGCTCCTCACCAGTTCCCAGGCAGATTTTGTAGTGAAAAAACCATCTGTTTCAGGTTCCCAAATTTTAATATCCTTGCCTGCTTCCTGTCTTGGAGCTCTTGTAGTCATCACTTCGTTTGCTATATCATCACCCACCGCCTGAACTAGCTGTGTGTAATCCCATTGTCCATCCCGGCAAAAATCCTGCACTTGTGCCTTATTGTCTATAATTGATGCACGATCAGCCAGTGGGCGTGTCCCTATCCACTTATCAAACCAGAATGCAGAGTTCCCCCCCTTGAGATAAATTTTTATATGCTCTGTTACTTCTGCTTTCCTTTCCACCATAAATTTCCATACCCTTGAATCAGTATGTCTGTTCGGCCTTTCCATTATGCTCTTGTCACGCAGGTATTTGGCCTTGAAATATTTGGTCCATAGGTTGTCCTCTGTCAGCAATTTAAAGCATAGTTTCATCCCAAGTGCTTTCTGAATGTCCTCTAGATCTCTTATTCCAAGCCCTCCTTCATTCTCCGGCTTACACAATGCCTTCCATTTTCTCCAGTGGATTTTCTGCTTTCCTTCCCTCTCACCCCAAAAGAAGTTTGCCATCATTTGTCTTATCTCTTTCAAGGCATAATGCGGGAGTTTGAGCCCTGCCATTGTGTAGATAGGAAAGCTCCCCATAACATATTTTATCAGCACTAATCTCCCCCCTTGGGTCATTATTTTCCCCTTCCATCCTGAGACTTTCCTTCTTATCTTTTGGATTAACGGTGCTAGCATTGATCTGCTTATCTTCCCGGATGAGATTGGTACCCCTAAATATGTCATCGGGAACCGACCTTCTTGATAGCCAGTGATACCCAGAATCTGACTTTTCCTAACTGGAGAGATGCGTTTTGAGAAAAAAACTGAGGACTTTTCGCAATTCATCACCTGACCTGACCATGCACAATACTTCTCCAGAGTTCTCTTTATATTCCGGATGGATCTTACTCCTCCGCTTGCAAACAGCAGCACATCATCTGCATACATGAGATGAGTAATTAAAGGTGCGCCAAGAGGATGGTGATACCTTTTGATGAGACCTGCTCTATGTGCTTGTAGGATCATGAGTGAGAGGATATCCTGTTGCAGAATGAAGAGGAGGGGAGACAAAGGATCTCCCTGCCTCAAGCCTTTTGTAGATTTAAAGAAGCCATTGGCCACCCCATACATTTGCACCGAGAACCATTGGTTGTGCGTGCATCTCCTTAATAGATCCCTCACTTCCAGAGAAAAACCTTTGGCCTCCAAAACTGCATCCAGAAAATTCCACTGCACCCTATCAAAGGCCTTCGACATATCTAGTTTAATTACCACGTTCCCCCCATCCTGCTTCTTGTGTATTGACCCTATCAGCTCTTGTGCCAAAGTAGTGTTATCCAGAATATTTCTTTTTTGCATGAAAGCTCCCTGTTCTTCTACAATTACTTTGGATATCACCTTGCCTAGTCTCTTTGCCAGAACTTTTGAAATTACCTTGTAAAACACTGTGCAGAGGCTTATTGGCCTGAAATTCTCAAATGTCTGTGGTTTGTCCGTCTTAGCAAGAAGGGTGATAGTGTTAGAGCAAAAAGATTTCGGGAGTTGTGCTCCTGTGAAGAACTCTCTTACTGCTCCCACTATATCCCTTCCCGTGAATTCCCAAGTAGCTTTGAAAAAGCTTGATCCAAATCCATCCGGTCCAGGCGAGCTATTGCTGGGAATATCCCATACTGCCTCCTTCACTTCCATCTCTGTAGGGATAGCTCTTAGCTGGTTGTTTTCAGAGTAAGTTAGTTTCTCCACACAGAGGCTCTGTATTTCATGTTGATATGTTCTTGGGTCTATCCCTTGCCCTGTTAACAGATTTTGAAAATGCATCACTGCCCCTTCGTGTATTGCCTGGACCCCATCTAGCCTAGTGCCATTCTGCATCATAACAGACTCTATTGACTGTTTATTCTGTTTTACCCTCAAGGCCGCATGGAAGATTTTTGTGTTTCTGTCCCCACCTATCAACCAAGCCTTCTTGGCTTGCTGCTCCAGTCGGCAGAATTCTCGATCTTCCCATCTCTGTAACTCAGCTTTAGTAGCTGAAAATTCAACCTCTAAACTATCCGAGGGGTTCACCTGTATACTTTCCTCCGGTTCTTCTAACTTTGCTGTCAAGTGACTAATGTGTAATTCTACTCGGCCAAAACATTCCTTATTCCAGATCCTTAGAACATTCCTGATGTGCTTCAGCTTCCTAGTCAATGTTACTAGTCCCACCTCTCCCTCCGGGGTGCTCCATTCCGCCTGTATCAAAGGAAGAAAAGACTCGTGGGTTAGCCACATATTTTGAAACCTAAATTGCCTTCTGCCGTGTGGCACCATCACTTCTGACAACTCAACCAGCAAGGGCCTGTGATCCGATGATTTTCTTGGCAATAAACTATATTTTGCATTCACTCGCCAATGAACAAAATCAACATTAGCCAACACCCGATCCAATTGTGCCCAAGTTCTCCTTTGACCTAATTGGCCATTACACCACGACAGTTTCGTACCACTCGATCTCAAGTCTATCAATCCACATTTGTGTATGCATTCATTGAACTCTGCCATCGGGGTAACTTGTCTGGTCGAACCCCCCCTCCTCTCTTGGTTGGATCTGATCACATTGAAATCTCCTAGCACAATCCATGGTTTACCATTCGTCTGTATGCTCTCCAAGTGCGCCCATAATGAGCGACGCCTGATGTGAGAACACTTCCCGTATACAAAGGAGATGATTATCTCCATGCTTCCCTGCTTCCATGTTCCTGTGACCGCCTGTTCATGAGATTCCATCACTTCAAAACTAGAGCTATTCGTCCAAAAGACCCAAATTTTTCCATCTTCAGCCTCATTAGATATATAGTGTGGTAGTCCAAAATTCAGAGCATATCTGCCCATCCTGCGCGCTGGCTGAAATGGTTCCGCTAGCGCTAGGAGGCCAAGGTCATGCTCACTCCGCCATTGTCGAATGTGCCTCTTGGCCCGCCGTAGGCCTCGACTGTTCCAATATAAGATTTTATCCGTCATTCTCTGTTTTGCTTTGTGCCGCCGCTGGCTCTACCCTTCTTCGCTCCCGATCCTAGTCCTAGGTAAAACGGTGATTGCATTTTGGGACCCTGCCTGAGCGCCTCTGCGCCTTCGGGGAACCCTTATAGCCCTCCTCTATTCTACCTCCTTGAATCGGCTCCGAATCATATGCTTTGTTCCGACCTCTAGGCGGAATACTCTCTAAATCATCATAATCAGATGGGATAATCTCTTCTTCCTCTCCTGTGAGGTCCTTTCCCCAAAATCTTCCTTCCATGAGTCCCTGTTCGTTGGTACTCTGTATGTGCGTCATTCTCTCAGGTACTCGCTCCCCGTTTCTGGCAAATTCTCGTTCTATCTGCACCGACTCCGAGACAAGCAGCTCCTGCTCTATGCTTCCCTGTGTGTCTTTTCCCCTCTTCTTTGAAGAACCATACCGGAGTCCCTTGTCCAATTGTGTAGTAGAGTATACTCGAGGGCTAATTTCGTCCCTTGGTTCAAAAAGGCATCCTTTCAACTCTCTCTGGTCCTCCACAGTTGTAGGAACCACTGTGCTGTGCTGTAGCACTTGTTCTGATCTTTTAGACTCTGATGGAATTTCCTGCAGACCGTGGCTGAATGCCATTGGTTGCACTGGTTCCCTGTAGTCTTCTAGGGAGTTGTAGTCAACTGTTGCTTGATTCCTTTGGTCCACGGATTCAATAGTATCTTCATGATGGGCTGCGCCCAGTGAACTGTTCCTTGTCAAGTAGTTTTCCTGGGCTATTTTGTTTGGCCCAGTATTCCCACTTGTGTCCCCTGCTAACATTGTCTTAACATTGCAAATTTCCACTATGCCCTTACCTTTGTCCGCAGCCTTTGCCGTTGCGCGTAGCTCCGGCCATGCCCCGACATCCAGTTCCGCATGAGTTTGACTTGTATTTTTCTGCTGTTCCACCATCTTCTTCCACACTTTGGGCTCTTCCCTAACTTGGATCGGATAATTCCCTTCACGTGTAATCAGTTCAATCGGCGGTACGGGTTCGCGTGGGTTGGCTTTCCGGATCAACAACCGGATGCAATCATAATCCTGGAATTCCGTTCTCGATTCTTCAACTTGTATCAATTTTCCGATCGGCGCTGCTAGTTCATTGAAAATTCGTCTATTCCAGCACTGGACCGGGATTCCGCTGAGAGTAATCCATCGGTCGTTTGGGTGTTCCGCGGCCTCCGGTGACCAGCTTTTGAGTTCAGTGAGACCCACCGAATCCCATCTACGTTTGTCTCCTAGAAATGCTTGTTTTTCCTTTTCAGAATTTGTCTGAACCAGAACTTGTACACCTGGTAATAGTGACACCTTCACCGACTCCAACCCCGGGTTCCTGCGGATTTCTTTGACCATTTGGTCCCTCGACACCCCTTTCAGCACTCCTACTAAGCACCCTTTTAACCAATTCTTTTCTGCCTCCGTTGTTTGTACTGTGACCTTCCGGGCCTCCGGTAGCGTTTTTGCAGCTGTTCCGATCATTGGTTTTCGATTCGTCGCCCCAAACTTATTCTGTGATGCATTCGGTTTTTGGTATCGTGCAACATTAGCTTTGATGTTCACTTCCCCTACCTTCATCGCATTGATTTTGGCCACGGTACGTCCGAGGCTGTCCTCTATGGATTTAAACCTTACAAAGCCGAACCGTTGCCCCGTTCTGTCAAGCTTTAATGGTAACACTACGCTGGCTACCTCTCCCAGCTTGCCAAATGCTGCTCGCATCTCAGTCTCTGTCCATTCTCCTGGGAAATTGGTGAAATAATATACTACTCCTTCCTCACGAAGTGTAGCCTGATCGATCCATTGTCTTTTTGCAACCTGAGTTTCTGCTTTTTCGGTCTCAGGGGCCTTGCCATTTCTGTCCGCTTGTGTTGATTTCCCTTCCTTGAGTGATGTCGGGACCTCCTCCACCTTCCCTCAATTGAATATGTACTTCAGTTTCTTCTCTGAACCGCATGAACTTCCATGATCGGCAGTACTTTAAAGCAAACAAACAAGAAAAGACTGATAACAGAGTAAGTTCATCAATTTTTCATGCTATGCACAATTCCTTTTTCATGTTATGAATTCCATAAGAGGAAATGCAACATTCTAGAACGAAGAATTTTGCGAGATGCTTCCACTGATGCAAAATTGTTCGTTATGGACGAACAATTCTAGGCTCATTAGCATCATCTGCATCTTGCAAGACTGATCTACTTGATGCTTGTATTCTGAGTTAATTTCAATCAAGGAGCATAATATCAGTGTATACAAGCGAAATTCTGGTCTGGAGAAAACATTTTCACCTGAGCTGTTTCAGTTGAGACAACTTTCAGAGCTGTAAGATCGCACTTGTTCCCAACAAGAAGCTTGTTAGTTGTTAACACTGTCACTTGCATAACGGTCAATTTCATTCAGCCATGCTTGACGTCGTCGAAACTCTATCGATTTGTCACATCATAAACTAACTGTAAAAAAGGTGACAAGAATGAAGTTAAACTATCACTTGGATCTACTTGGACCAGAAATCGGCAATACTTACAATGATGCCATGAGCCCCGCGGTAATAGCTGCTCGTAATTGTCCTAAATCGTTCTTGTCCAGCAGTATTCCACTTCATGCACCCCACAGAGAGAGCCGTAAGATTTACAAATTATGACTATCCTTTGTCATAGCATAGAATCCGACAATATATTCGAAAAAACCAAGCAAATGCAGCCGGGCTTGTGGCATTTCAAATACTTACAATTTGTAGCTTAATTGTCTTTCCGTCCAGTTCCACAGTGTAAATTTGCTATCATGAAAATGAACCAAATTTATAACAAGCGTTTATGGTCCCTGGAGCACTATGCTTTTAAGTCCAGAAACAGCTTAACTGACTTACAAAGTCAACACCAATGGTATGGTACTGATATAACTCTCAAGATATGAATCATCCTGGAAATAAATACAAGAAAAAATTTAAAGGAGTAGAAAGGTTACTGAACTCAGACAAGAGATTTTGCTGCAGCCCAATGTGCAGGAGGAAAGACCAGGAGAATATCCATTTAACGTGCAGCATTCAGTAACTAAGATGTGGAAGACTGGTTACCAATAAGAAGCTTGTCAATACTTACCTAAAAAAAAGAAGCTTGTCAATGATTAAGAAGACATGAGGACAGTTTTATTAGTGAAAATATGCAGAACAAACAAGTTTCACTAAAATCTAACTCTTAGGAGAGACTGGCTTCAACTTATTATATGGTACAGACTTGAAGCATGACTGATTCTGAACTTGATAGACAAAAATCAATAGCACTCTTACCTGTCATCTATACCAGGTAAATATTCCAAATAAAATTTGTTTTCTTTCATTGATTCAAGATTTTCTTTTACCAGGGCACCTTCTTTGTTATTAATTGTTGAACTATTCATTCTCAAATACAAATGATCATATCATAATACTCCAAAGTGAAATATGCACATTAAAGGGGAATAGTGTCTGCCAAATATCCTTGTAACATTATGCAAGTCAACAAAAAGGATAGAAGAAGCATTATATAACAATTTTGTTACAAAAGTTATGAAAGTGATGGGATTAGAGTGAGGAGCTCTGTCAAGTTAGAACCAAACCCTCTGTATGCTTTCACTGTACTGATTCTTGAAAATACAACTGAAACACATGTAAAATTAATGAAAAACTTGCAGCAAACCTTAGAAGCAGACATGATTTCCGACACCCGACTCTCCAATCATCAAAAGCTTGAAAAGGTAATCGCTGTAAAAGAATACATGAGCATATTGTCCCTCAATTTAAAAGAATAAAGAATATGCATTCATGAAACACATTCCAAAGCAAGGATCACCAATGACCAATCATACTACTCAGTCACATGAACAAGAATAAACTCCATGAAAAAACTTAATCATCAATCACAACACAGAATCGTGGATCCGTATGGTCAACAAGTACAGATTCCGGGGTTGGTTTCCCTTAAAAATGGAGACAGATCAAAACTACATAAAATCAGCAACAAAACAGAGTGAGAATCTAGACAAAGAACCACGACTAATTAGATGAAAAAAAACAAAAGGTGTTCACCATTCTGGATTTATGGCCGCTGCAGACGCTAGATAACTAACGAAAAATCGCAGTTTCCAAGACTGAAAAACTTGGGCCAAATTCGTCAACCCGACAAAGAAGCAAGACGGAACTTCTCAAAAAGCGAGAGACAGCGAATTAACACTTCATGTCTTAAATTTTCAAAAAAACAAAAACAAAAACACTTCATGTCTTCATTACATAAGTCATGATTGTAGGATTTTCCGATCGATAGATTAGTAAGGGAACGAAAGGCTGCAGTGCAGAGGTGGTTGCCCTGACGTGGCCAACACCTTTCCTTGTAGAAGGTACATTAGTTAAATAAAAATCATAAGATATAAGATATAATAGTTCGCATTCCAACAATATGTCAATATTTATTCTTTGTTTTGAGAATTTTGAAGGAACGAAAGGTTTTGGTTCCAGTCTGGGCTCCGGATCGCTGCAGAAAGAATGATTGGATTTTAATCTCGATTCGGTAGAGAATAGTGTTCCGGTGGTTACGAAGGACTGAAAACTCTTCGCCGTGGTGAGTTCCAACTTTCCAAGTTTAGTTTCCATTCTCCTTTTCGTTTGACTTGTTATCATCTGGCCGGCCATGCATCGGACGGGGAGCTCCAGTCGAGTCGCGGCGAAGGGGTACTTATCGGATGGGTCTTCAGCAGAAACTTCGGGCATTGAACACGTGCTTCTGAAGTACGACCCGGGATGCGATTACTGCAAGAAGCAAAAGACTCGCGTCGAATTTGCCAAATCTGCAATTCACTCCATTCCTCTTTTGGTATTCCTGTCTGCTGTCATATTGTGGTATTTCTCTACTACAGGTACAGCCATCCACAGTTCCCACTTGCGTATCTGTTCGTAGTATTCTGATTTGGACTTTGATTCTGGTAATTCTTTCCGATTATTTTATCTGCTGCTGTTTACACTTCAATTACTGGATTTGGGTCATGGAGTTACCTTCTTATGGATCTTACTTCTACATGTGTGAAGGTTGTAGGTTAAGTATTCTGTTCTTTTCATGTTATAACTTCTCCATGTATGTACTGAATAGGTCCTTGGATTAAATTCTTGTACGCATTTATTTTGACAATGAGTTCATGGGCTTCCGGTAGATCAGATACTTGGTGTTTTCTTAGTTTGCCAAATGCCTACTTTTATATTTGGAGTTGAGATGCTAGAATCTTTTCTATTTCTGCTCTGGGGTAGATGGATTGGGTGGATGATCTTATGCACCCTGTATCGGTCTCCTGGTTTGAGTTAGTTGTCGGTCACACTCTCCACGAACTTCTTGATCCTGTATGCAAATTGCAACTAGATTTTGACACCATCATCTTTAGCTATCTGGAATCTGTTCACAGGGATAACATCAAATGAAATGAAGAACAATGGGAAGATGTGTAAAGATGTAAAGATAGATGCCTGCCTGAATACTGGAAGTCATTGGGGACACAGTATGAGCGATTATGCAAGTTATTTAATTGTGATACCTTTGAACAAATGAACGTATTATGGATGTCCATTAGTTAGTTGTCTAGAACATTGTACAGTAATGTTATACCCTTTAGGACTCTGCAAATACAAATGTCTTTTTTCATTCTTCCAACACAATCCACCGTAACTTAGTTGCTCTAGTACAAATGCTGATTTGTAGTTTAGGTATGATGATCAGGGCTTGATTCCTCATTAGCTGGTTGAGGGCCAGTATAACAGAGGTGGTGATTGTTTGAAGTAAATTACAGATTTCATAGTCCCTTTGTTCTCTTCTTGTTTGTTTTGGCAGTTTTATCCTTTCCTTCTTCACTTGGGACCATTACCATGCCTGTGCTTACTGCTTATCTTTTTGGATCATCTTCTTTGGACTTCTTGCTTCTCTAACCTTGAACATTTATACGAATGCAGGAGGTAAGGCAAATGATAGCAACCCTTCAATATTGCTATCAGACTGAGGGTTTAGACAACGGGTAAACAAGATGGACTCAGTTCAACTTAGAGTTTTTATGGTATTAGCTCTGAGTCTCAAGTTGATATCGTACAAAATACAATGCTATAGGGTAGGCTAACTAGTCTAAGAACTTATTTTAGTTCACTTCTGTACTACAGTTGGTTGGCCAATTTAACAAGTTGAATCACTAGTTTTGTTCAGTTCTATACAGCATTGGTTGGCCAATATAGCAAGTTGAACTCATCATTTTGAAATATGATTCTTCGTTGTATCGCATAACGATTGCCATGGATTGGAAAATATAGATTCTTTCTCATTCTCCCTTTATTCTTCTGCACTTGTCCTGTATTTCCTCTTCCTCTGTTGTTTGCATGCTTCTGATGTTCCATCTCACTTTTGTTTTTCTGAACATTCTGTTTAGTAAGCAACATTACAGACTGATGATACAGACCATCGGTTTGGCTATCTCCTATAAATCATGAATGTCGGGGCAACAATACTGAATCATGTAAGAGGCTCAAATTCGAAGTTTGTATGTTCCAGCATCGGGCCAATTCTAGCCAGCTT
>JAOWBN010247022.1:0-11789 GCA_028565015.1 Pinguicula moranensis | reverse complement strand
ATTTCTTCCTTACTTTTATCCCAAACCATGAATCCTTTTTAGCACCATGTATAATATTTGGAATAGAGATCTCCATGTTAAAAATGCACACTATTTTGAGTTTTCCATATCTGCCAAATGAAGGATATCCAAACTGATTTCCATGCCTCTAGATTACTCCCTGCTGGTTTATTGATACCTCCATCTTAGGCACTGCAATTAGAGTGCAACCGGTTATTTGTTCCTCCTCTTTCCATAGCCAACCCTGAATCTCATGCCAAGCAGTGGTGGTAATAGAACAATTATGAAATAGATGAGTTGCAGTTTTCATACATGATCTGCATAATGGGCAACTTTCTTCGTGATTTAATGGAATTATATTCCTTGCCTTGAGAGCGTTATTTATTGGCATTGCATTCTGATATATTCTCCAGCACAATATAATGTGTTTAGTCTGTGAGAACTGTTTCCATAGAGCTGCTAAATCAATCCTCTACATCCCAGAGAAGGGCATAATCTGATCTTCAATTAATTGTTGGTAGGTTGCTTTAGTTATATAGGTTCCAGTCAAGCCCTGTGGGAAGGTATATTGATCTGCAGGCATCTCTGTTGGTGCAACTAGCTGAATTAATGAGAGCAGATTTTCTAGCACTGGTTGCTCATGAGCCCTCAACTACCTTCTCCACTTTGAGGTCCATTGCCACCTATTTTCAATCCATATACCTGCATCAGCCAGGTAAATGTTTTTGTCCATGGTGACACTATATAATTGAGGGAAGAATACTGCTAAACTATCACTTTGTCTCCATCTATCATGCCAGAACTGAATGTCGTTTCCTGAGCCAATAGATATCTTAGGTAGTTCTATGAACCATCTCTCTGGTAGGAGATTCTGCAAGCCAGACCACCATGTTGATGCATAAGCAGTGCCTCTTCTGCGTCCTCTGGTAGCTGTAGGCTGAGTCTGTAGTCTCTTTAATTCTCTCACAGTTCCCACCCACAAGAAGCCTGTTTGGCCATATTTGGAGCACAAAATATTCTTAACTAGACCATGTTGACCCATTAGAAGATTTCCTCCCCGTTTACCCATCAATGCTTTATTGGTTAATATCTTATTCTTTACTCCTAGACCTCCCAATTATTGTGGCAGAGTTATTTTCTACCATGAGGTCCAACATACTTTCCTCCTCTCCTTCTTTGAGCCCCCCAATAAGATCTTTGCAAGGCTGTGAGCCGTTTTACAATCTGAGGAGGAGCTATAAAGAAGGGGAAGAAATGAGAAGGAAGGAAGTTCAGGACAGAGTTTAGTAGAACTAACTTACCACTCGCTGAGACGAGCTTGTTCTCCAAAGCATTGAGTCCTCTTTCATACTTATCCATCAGTGGTTTCCAGGTAGCAGATCTGTGGTGATTGTTGCCCACTGGCAGACCTAGATATTTAAAGGGGAGTTGGTCATCTTTGCATCTCCGGTAGTCTGCCATATTCTTATATGAGAAATATTTTGTTATTGACCATAAATTATTTGCATCGAGGAGAAATTATTATAACATGTTGGCCTAATACGAATAAATGATGCCGCATGAAAAATTGCATGTCCCCAAGTAGATACGGGGAATTTAGAATGCATAAGCATTGACCTTGGTACCAATTGGACGCGTTTAATAAATGATTCAACCAAACCATTTTTTGTTTGAACATGTGCGACAAGATATTCAATGGTTATCCCAATTGACATACAATAATCATTGAAGACTTGTGGAAAATTCAGCAGCATTATCTAGACGAATTTTCTTTATTGAAAAATTAGGGAAATGAGCTTGCAAGCGAATTATTTGTGCAGATAATCTTGCAAAAGCTAAATTGCAAGTAGATAATAAACACACATATGACCATTTAATTGATGCATTGATCAGAATCATAAGATATCTAAATGGTTCACATCGTGGGTGTAGAGGCCTACATATATTTCTTAGAATTCTTTCTAAAAATGTAGAGCTCTCATACTCAACTTTGTTTAATGAAGGTCTTATAATAAGTTTGCTTTGAGAGCAAGCAACACATGAAAATTCACTAGTTTAAAAAAATCTTCTGATTTTCATTGAATGACCACATGAATTTTCTATAATTTTTTGCACTATAAATGATCCGGGATGGCCCAACCGGTCATGCCAAACTTTGAAAGTTTTAGTAGTCTTAAGACTTTCATCAGCATAATTTTCAATCATTCTTATTGATGTGTAATACAATCCAGAGGACATTATGGGTAATTTTTCTAAGATGCATTTGTTACCCAAAATAATTGATATAATGCATAAGTATTCTTCATCCTTTTCGTTTATAATCTCGATATGATATCCATTTCGACAAATATCTTTAAAACTCAATAAATTCCGTTGAGACTTAGATGAGAATAAAGCATCATCAATTGTGATGTTTGTCCCTCTTAGTAATACATTTTTTGCTCTTCCGGAGTCTTCAATTAATTTTGCACTACCAGATATTGTATTAACATACATTTTCCTTATAGATAGGAAAATAAAATATTTTTTATTGTTGAGTATGTTGTGTGTTGTTCCACTGTCTGCGAGACACGCATTTTCTTCATTTGATTGGGATAAATTCATGGTAGTCTTCAATAAATAAGTAACAGTAAGAAATAAACGAAAACAAATTTATAATAAACTAGTGATTACATAATAAAGTATAAGACTGAGAACTAAATAAAATACAAAACAATTAGATAATTCTGATACTATTCATAGGATCAGGGTGGACAAAGAAATCAATAATATCTAAATATGTCACATCAAATTTGTCATGCAGAAAATCATCTTGAACAAAATTCTTTTCTACATTATGCATTGAATTTTGGACAATTTATCTTTGCATTTTCACTTTAGCTTTCATTCAAACTTAATAGAGATCTGCAAGGTGTTTAGGCATACGACAGGTACAAGACCAATGATTGTTCATCCCACATCGATGACAAACATTTTCTACATTCTTGTTGCCCTAAGATTATTTGCTATGACCTTGCAAATTAACATTTTTCTCCCATTTCTGATGATTATTTGTATTATTGGGATTATTGCGGCAAGAATAAGGATGATTTCCCTAATTTTCACGTACACGACCACGAGCACAGGGGGGGCATTGGTTAAATGTATTTGCATTCATTTATGGAAATGGAACAAAACCACTAGGACGTGATTGATGGCTTTTTATTAGCAGCTCGTTATTTTTTTCAGCAACAAAAATACACGAAATTAGTTTGTAGTATTTCTTAAAACCTTTTTATGGTATTGCTGCTGCAGGACTATATTAGTGGCATGAAAAGTAGAGATTGTTTTCTCTAGCATGTCCTTATCGGTAATCTGTTCACCACATAACTTTAGTTGAGAACTGGTTTTGAACATGGTAGAATTGTATTCGTTTACTGATTCAAAATCATGTAAGCGTAAATGCAACCAATCATAAATAGCCTTTTGAAGTATCACCATTTCTGCTGATCATATCTTTTTTTAAGATTCTTACAAAGATTTGCAGGATCTATTATAGTGATGTATTCTACTTTGAGTCCCTCATCAATATGGTGATGAATAAATATCATGGGTTTCGTCTTATCTTGATGAGATGCTTTATTTGCATCTTTAATGGTGTCTCCGAGACCCATAGCATCTAGGTGGATTTTCATGTCAAGAATCCATGACAAGTAATTTTTTTCCTGTAATATCAAAAGCCAAAAATTCAAGTTTAGAAAGATTAAACATTATAACAATAATTAATTAACTTTACCTCAACAAAAATGTTAGGAGCCCAGTAGTAGACTCGTGCTGATAACATGTTGTGAATTATTTTAGCAAGTGTACACAAATACAAATGAAAGCAATTGAAATGAGCCTAGAATTTGTAATGAGTGTGAGCTTCTCTTCTTCTCAACTTTTCATCTCTTATTTCTTCTCTTGGGATTGATTTCAGTATTTTGTGCATATCTTTGGATACAAATATTAGAATTTGGTAAAAAAAAAAACTCAATTCGAAAACGTCATTTTGGTGCACACGTTTTCCCTGAATAAGTCAGCTTCAAATTCTGGTATCTTCTCTTTTGAATTATTAGTTTTAGTTAAGTTTATTATTTTTTGGTCATAAATCATCTATCAATTAGGAAGGTCTTTTAAACTCAATTTGGGCTAAATTTTTGGCAAATTGCTTGTCATTGTTTGAATTTTGATTAGGAGCAATTTTCTAAATTTGCTTTTCCCAAAATTTGATTTACAAAGTCTGGCTTGTGGACTTAGTTTTCATTCATTGAATCGATATTGAATATTATTGAAACTCTAGAGATTATTTTCTCTAGTTTTTGGGTGAATCCCGTTGTTCTTCCTTGCAATTTGTCTGATTTAATTAGCATGTAGAATAATTGTTATTTTGTCCGGCATCAATTGGTATCAAAGCACCAAATTTGAAGGCTCCTGACAATCTGGATGAATTTGGATATTCCTTGTTTGTCGAGTCATATGTAGAAAAAGATTTGGATGACTACTCTGAGTATGAAAGTCTTCCTATTTTTTTTTTTATAAAAATTCAGATGATATCAAGGTGGAAATTGAGTACGATGAGTCACTAGATTTTTACTTCTCTTATTATATTTTGATGGGGAAATTAGTGAAGCGAACCTTGGCGGTGCCGATCTAGTTGACAGACGAAGTCACTAAGGCAGTAAATGAAGCTGCCACATTCAAGCAAGAATGTGCAGATAAGCCACATATCTCTTGGAACATCACGAATTGTCCTATGCCAAGTGATGTTCGACCAGGGGAAGTCCATCATGTTATTGAGGGTGCAGTCATTGCCTTTTCGGCATTCGAAAATTTTAATCCTTTCCAAGAGAGTGAGAGAAGGTTGTCAGAGAACAAACATGAAGTTTGTTGGCATTCCGAGTGGGAGAAAAGATGTTGTTGATAGGGTCATTATAGCGAACATGCTCATTTTCCTTTGGATAATCGTCCTCCATTGTCCATTATGCTTATCTCGGGATTCTAATGGCCCTAGTCCGAACCCAAGGATGAGTTCTTTTCAACCCGGGGAAACCGATGCTGGAAAATCTACAAAATTAGGAAGTAATGAGGACATATTCCTAATCGGGATTGATTTTAGTACTTTTGGGCATATATTTGGATACAGTAATCAGAATCGCACATAAAACCTCAATTCAAAAACGTCTTTTTGGTGCACACATTTTCCCAAAATAAGCAATCTTCAAATTCTACTATATTCCCTTTTGAATTATTAGTTTTAGTTATTTTTTGTTCTTTTTGGTCGTTTATCCAATTAAAACCCAATCTGGGCTGAATTTTTGGCAGATTTCTTGTCTTAGTTTAAATTTTAATTAGGAGCAATTTTCAAAATTTGCTATTTTTGGCAAAATTCGATTTATAAAGTTTGGTTTGTGGACTTAGTTTTCATCCATTGAATTATATTGAATATTATTGAAACCCTAGAGACTCTTTTCTCTAGTTTTTGGGTGAATCTTGTCGTTCTTCCTTGTAATTTGTCTGGTTTAATTAGCCGACAAAATAATTATTATTTTGTCCGGCGTCAATTGGCCATTGATTGAAATTTACATTTACCTTATCTACATAATACTGAATTGTCTATTGAATGAAATTTATATTTGACTTAATTATTTATATTATGTATTGGATATAAAATCAAATATCATTGTTGATCGTCCAACAAGAGTCGTCTTGTGGGTGTAGGATCTAAGTGCTAGATTTTAAAATTCTGGAAACTTTCAAATTTGGAACGACACATGAAATCGAGCTACAAAACCATTTAATTCATGTTCAAGAAGTGAAGGGGAAGTTGACTTACTTCGTAGTCGTCGGATTCCAGTCAGCTTGTGAATAACCCGTACGATTCTCGGTCAAAAACGGAAGTTACAAAGTTCCAAAGAAGAGAACCTCGACCAAGTTCACACCCCAGCTCACTGAAGGGACTGCTAGACTCTATTCCCGGCAAAATCCTTGGCGGCAACATTGCAGAATCGGTGTCACAGTTCATCGTTCGGTCGAGACTTGTAATCGCGAAGAAGAAACCGTACTCCTCCATTTCGACCGACTGAAACGAGATATACATGTATCTCATTTGGGATCCAAGTCCAATTGAGATTTTAAGTGATCGGGCTCAAATTTAATTCGAGCCCAATTGCAAATTAATAACTTGGATTTAATCTCATTAAACTCAATTACAATTAAATTTCAATGGAATTGGGTGTTCCTACCAAAACCCAATTTATTCTCATCCGTGAAATTTGCCAATTATATCCCACATAATTAATGATTAATTCTTCAGTTTGCCAGATTGAACAACCCATTAAGATCTATATCTAAATTTGTAATAAATTAAAGTCATTAATTTATAAATCATAAGCGACATCTAGTAATGCATTATGATCCAATCTAATATAGATACATCGTGATCCTTTCATCCCATTTTGGTTTTAATTCTTTCGTCACTTAATATTCAATAATTAATGTCAAGCGTAGGAATGTGTCATCCTTGAACGTTAAGTACTTTATTGATATAATAATTGTCAATATGTGACTATCTCATAATAAAAAATGCATGCTTAACAATTTTTACTGCAACAAGGGGCCCAGGGATATTAATAATCTCATCAATATGAGATGAAAAAAGTATCATCTTGATATTCCATACTTTCCAGCATGAGTCGTGCATATTCAAGAAACTTACCTTTATAACCCCTCAGTCAAAAGAGGCATTTGATAACCCCACGTAATACACCCTGAATTATGAATATCTAAGATAACTGAATTTATACTATATGATTTGCCAAACACAATCCATCCAGCAAGTCAAATAGGTCGAGTCCAATATTCATGTATCCCGTACACTCATATTTCATGTGATTAAACAGATACCTTGTATCAATGATCTATGAAAAATGATCATGCATTAATCTACATGCTAGTCGATTTAGTCATCTAGTTGTTCCCTCGCTAATGACTTTAAGACTAGGAACTAATTTAGAGTTTTGATTAAATTATGGAGTTTCACAATTCGAGTCATTCAACCCAAATGATCCATAATATATATAATACAAAGCTCAAGGAACAAAATAATTTTTATCATTCAATATACATGAAACTAACAAGAGCACAATGCTCTAGGACACTAACTAAAGTGGGAGGATTGGATTTCAAGATTTATAATCTAAATTAAGTTTGTGGTAATATAGATTAAGTTCTAGAAAGATCTGAGTAGGGATCTCAAAACTTTCTATGACCATTGGAGTTGTCCAAAAATTCATGTGAAGGAAGTGTTTGATCTCGGCCGTTGGTGTAGCATCGCCTAGATGGAGAATCCTATACGTGGAAAAACATTTCTACGTAGGAATAACCGAGATGTGATAATGAGATCTTTAATCTCTGTTAGCCAAATAAACTCATATCACATCACAAAGGTGATAATGTATGAGTTATCTGAATATTGAGTCCCCTGAGAGACTCTGGTTTATGATGTTTGGTTCTTTACCTTGATCGGTAAGATCTCGCTGCGATTTCTCAGGTCGAATCCCTTTCATCTTGGGAGCTGAATGAAATAGATAATCGAAAATCCTTGATACAAGATAGAATTTACACCACTGTCATGCTCTTCGAGGCGACTGTTAAATCATGGTTCCCATGAGAGATTTATTAGATAGTTGAACGAAAGCGCTCATCCACAAATGAAGATTCATTGAATTAATTTGTTCATTATAGAATAAACAGTAATTGTTTTGCAAGATACATTTAGGTAGCTTAATGGACATTGGATCTATACCTATTTTTGAACCTTGAGTAAAGGATAATGTATATACAATGATTATAACAATAGATGCTCATAGAGTAATCTTCGAGAAAGAAATTGCATATGAAACGAAAGTTCACCTTCATGATTATAGTGATATGTTCACAAACCTAAACGATTAATAAATCGACGAAAGAGTTTTATACGCGATGAATAATCAGTTTGGAACTCATTCTATGGGTCCATTAACCCCAAGGTAGCCTACAAAAGGACGTAGTATTGTGTTTGTAATTGCTTAGAATTATACACAAGATGATGAGAAGTTTACGAAATGACGGAAAAAGGCGATCATTTTGAGAAACAAAGCATAAGCCAAAATGGAGGCATCACGTGCAAGGGGTTTCGTGTGGGCATGCCTTGATGTACCGCACGCTCATATAGTGCATGGACACGAGGGTCTCCTGCACGGGCATGGTGCGCATTGTGCATGCCGCACGGGCCTCAGCAAGTGTGCGCAGGCGCCAGGCCGGGTCCTGGCTGAAAGTAGCGCATGGAGCATGCACATGCATCACACGCCAATACCCATCAACGCATGTAGTGTGCAAGGCATCACACGACATAATGGCTAAATACGTGCACAAGGGCGCTCTATGCGAGCGAGCGTGGAAGTGTTCCGCGCGCTGGCCTAGTGAAGGGGGCACACGACTTGGTATCGTACGCTAGGCCTGGCCCGTGCTCAAGGCACAAGTTGGGTCATCCGAACAGTCCAGACCATCCGAATAGTGCACACATGTTTCATGCACAGTCGACGCATTGGGACGCCAGGCGCTGAATAGTCCAACGGAGGAGTCACGCGAGCCATGCCTTATCTTCATGATTTATGATAATACTAATTCTATAATCCAAGAGATTTTTTTTCATGAATTAGAGAGTCTAATTTGGGTAAATAATTAAGTTATTAATTAAAGAGTCCATGAAATTATAATGAGGATTATAATTGAAATTTCATTAGGCTTAATTAACTGAGATTTAATTAGAAAATCTTATATGGTTAAAATTTTATAATAAATTAATTGGCCATAACTTGAGGAACAATTAATTTAAGTTTCCCAATGTCTCATTAGAAGTATAAGGCAATACTGTTAGCTACAAGGCAACTTGTTCAATCAAGTAAAAATTGAGAATTTTGAATTCTTGGAGCCAGGGGGTGGCGGACAATAGGTTAAGAAAAAATATGAAATTTTTTTCTTCTATCTTAAATCTTTGCTCATGTGGTGAGATTAGATCTACACCTAAACGTAAGTTGTGTACATGTCTTATATATTCTTTTGAAAGTACAAAAGAGATCCACAATCTTGGAGTGTAGTTTTTGGATATAGCTCAAAAACCTCGGTGGTTTTGAAGTTAATGAGAATAAGGAGAATTCTGCAAGGATTTCTTTGATGTCTACAAAGGTAACTATTGGTATTTGATCATTAGTAGGTTTTTTAGTAGTTATCTAATAGGATTGTTTGTTTATCTGATAGAGTTAGAGTTAAGTAAAGTTCTATAGGACTTATGATTCTAGATTTAGTAGGATTTGGTTTGTAGTACTATATATATCCCAAACGGTATTGCTGAATAAAGTACGGGTTTGATTATTATTTTTTTCATGATATCAAAGTCGGTTGGAACTAAAAACTTATATAGAAAAACCTAATTCCCATACATCCCACCAAACTAGACGCCTTCTCACTTTCGCCACTGGAAACTGCCATCACTCTACCGAAATCCCCTGTTCGTGGTCGAAAATTGCTGGATTTGGCCATTTCCAACAATTCCCGGTCAAAACCCGTAACCCGTGAGCCCACGGTTGCCGTTGCTTCGGATTTTGGCACGTGAACAATCCCATAGGCCTCCCTAGTGTCCACGACAACCGGACAACGAAAACCCATCGCCATAATGCCGTTGTACGTGCTCTCACGCGTCGTTGCTAGAGCTTGCCACCCGCGACTATTTTTGGCCGATTCCCGGCGCGTCCGCCGTCTTCAGCCCCTATGACCACCACGACCAGGATTGTCTCGTCGAAATTTACCCATGATTGTTCGCACATCCATTGTTGCCGCCCACGTGCTGCCCATGTACTGCCCACGCGCCCCTTTCTACCACTACCAGAAAATTTAGAATCTTCTGTTGGTTATCTCGTCGCATATGTCAACTCAGTTTTTATTGATTTGGTGCCATTTGATGGATATTTTTGTTTTTGTGGATTGGTGATTGCTACTTTTCGTGTTGATTGATGTTGATTGCCTAAACTTGGAGATCCAATTAGAAGTTATTTGAGGATTGATGTGGAAGTGTTGCTTTTGATTTTGGTTTTGATAGTTGAAGCCATTATCGATTGCACTGTGATGTACTGTTGCCGTGCAGTCCCTTTTTTGTGGTATTATCGATTGCACGATGTTGAACTGTTGTTGTACCATCTTGGAGGTGTTACCAATTGTACAGTGTTAAACTGTTACTGTGTTATCTCAAATGTATTCTTGGGTTCAAGTTCTGGAGGTATTTTTTATTACACAGTGTTGGACTATTGTCGTGCGATCATGGAGTAGAGTTGTTATACTCGTTTAGAGTTTGACTGCTACTGGTCAGAGTTGACATCTTTTGTTGTGAAACCAGGGAGAGGGTATCTAGAACTTAGCCAAGGACCAACAAGATGGAAATCGATGACTGAGCTAAAGAAGCTTGTAAGATGGAGTTCTATTATTGAACTAGAGGTGCCAGCAAGATGGAGACTTATGCCTGAGTAAAAGCATACAGCAAGATGGAGATCTATACCTGAGTTGTAGGAGCCAGCAAGATGGGTGTCTAGTATCGAGCTGGGAGTGCCAATGCAAGTGAGGAACGATGAGAGTGAGACTATTCACTAGCTGTTGATTAGCCATGTATTGGCGAGGGTGTGGAAGAGCCGTGTGTCGGTGAGAGTGTGGAACAGTCGTGTGCCGGCTATAGAAGTGATTATCCATGTGTTGGTTATAAGAGTGATTATCCATGTGTTGGATAAATGAGTAAAGAGCCATGCGTTGGCTAGAGAACTGAAGAGTCAGGTGTTGGCTAAAGAGTGAAAAGAGAAGCTGGATAGTCCAAGTCTGAAGGAGATACCGGGTGGCCCAATTTGTGGACACTGGGACCAGATTAGAAGGATACTTGACGTGCCAAAGTGAAGGAAGGAACTAGATGAGCAATCGTTGACTGCTGGGAGACCATCGACTACTGAACTATGTGTCAAGATAGGCTTAGTGAAACCCATCTTTAGGGGGAGTATTGGTATTTGATAATTAGTAGATTATTTAGTAGTTATATAATAGGGTTGTTTGTTTATCTGATAGAGTTAAAGTTGAGTAAAGTCCTATAGGATTTATGATTCTAGATTTAATATGATTTAGTTTGTAGTACTATATATATCCCAAGGGGTATTGCCGAATAAAGTGTTACATCCCACCAAACCCTTTTTTTTTTGGAAGGGCCAAATTTTATATATGATATAATATATGTACAGTACATTAGTAATATGAATATAAAGGACTATCTATCTTCTATCTTCTGGTGAAGATGCATATACTGACGAAGTCGGTATTTGATTCCTGATCATGAACCTCGTATCCTGCCCTCCTTCCACACCCTCCTTTGTAGCTTAGGTGAACGGGTGTATGGCTCACCTAACGTCATGGATGCACCGGTATCTCGGCATTCAGGTCATGACCAACATCCGTTCTTCACTAAATCTGGATATCATAGCTATCATCTTATCAATGACTTTTAGCATTGGTACATAGCTCCTTCCAATCTAGTGAGTTATACCTGTAATGTAAGGAGGATATATCTTGAAAGGTAGGGATACATAAGCTCACTTTCAAGTTATCCAAACTCCAACCCCTTCTAGTCTCATTGCTTATCCCAAATATCCTTGTTTCATTTCCCATCAATGACCTGCTTTGTGTGAGAATGACTTGTTGCT
>JAOWBN010247011.1:0-11789 GCA_028565015.1 Pinguicula moranensis | reverse complement strand
AATTGGTTCTCTTTCACGTTCACCTCTTCCCGCAGCCTGCGCTCAATAACTCTCTCCCACAACTTCATCGTATGGCTTAGGAGCTTAATCTCCCACAACATGAATATCAAATTAGAAGCCGTGACATGAGTTCTTGTGGAACACAATTCAACTTTGCAAAACCAAAGACGCATCTTGATGTAAAGTTAAAACATACAAAAAATAAAATTAAAGACAGAAAAAGTAATAGTATACTATACCTATATCTAATTCATAAGTATAAGTTTGTGTCTTTTCTATGACATCCACAACATCTATCTCTTTTGAAGTTGTAGTTAACCAATTTTGCGAGCATATGAGGGCCTCTGTTGTACCTGGTTCCATAGAAATTCGAATAGCATCCAAGACTTGTCTGCAAATGCTGAAGACAACTTCCGATAGCACTATGAAAATCGGTATGGCTAACACATCTATCGCCATCTGTGATAGCACTGGATAAGTGGATTGATTGGCCATTCACCAATTCAAAATATCAAAGTCATCCATGGATGCCACACAATCATCCTCCAAGTACTTATCCAACTCTGTTTTTGGATTGACTCTTCTAGATTGCTTCTTGAAAGAATTAAAATCTGCCAACAAGTCGTTCGACACCCCGGATAGAACTCATGACTAATTTAGCTACCGTATATGTTGTTCTTTGGTCCATGGTTAACGAAAACCAGTACCTGAACAGTGAATTAGCTCGATGATTCATTATACTTGAAAGGATTAGGAATATGTTCAAAGAAAAGAGATAAACAAGTATCTAAACAATTCGAACTTAACACTAGGATCCAAGATAATTCCAACAATTAAGAACTTGTTCAGTTTCAGATTTTTCCTTGGGTCAGGATACAGTCGAGTCATACTTCTCTAACATACTCTTTGCCATCCTACTCAAATAAATATCACCATTTTCTGCAACATATTGAACAAGTTAAGAGATTACAGCTTGAAGCATCAAACTTAAAAAGTTTAAACAATGTCAGTGGCAGAGATGATAGAACTTTGCCAGTTGCCACATCTTGCATTTAGCATGACATGAAGAAAAATATTTAAATATTTAATATTTAACCTGCATGCAAATTCAACTCCTAAGCTTTTGCCACCTGCTGCATATGTCATGAAGCTTAATATTAAACAATAAATAAGTCAAAAGATCAAAACACGAAGCAAAAAGCTTAAAAGTTCTACTTATTACCTGGAAGAAAATATATGATGTATACTTGTATGATGCAAAGAACTTCAAGATAATATCATAGAAGATCTTCAGAAAAGTCACTTAATGTTCACCTGCATCCAATCATCAAGCTTAAGGATCAAGTTCTTATTATCGGAGGTTTAAGTGATCATAGAAGGTCTTCAAGAAAGTCACTAAATGTTTCACCTGCATCCAATCATCAAGCGTAGGGATCAAGTTCTTATTATCGGAGGTCAAGTAATTTAAAAAATTACGATCCTCCAGCATCTCTTTAAACGCCATATGGATGGTCCAACACTGAGACTAGCATGATGTAGATAGAGTTTCATCTAGTGCAGATATCAAGATGTACTGGACCCTTTTCTTCCATAATCATGTTTGTCACATATCGCTTAAAGGACTCCAATCTCTTTGAAGACGACTTCACATATTTGACAAGAGCCCTCATCTTTTCTACGGAAGGGCTCAACTTATCTAACCCCTCCTTCACAATCAAATTCAAGATGTGAGCACTATATCTCACATAAATGTTCCGATGGTCCGTAATAATGACACCCTCAGTACCTTTAAAAAGATCTATTTGGCGTCCCTTGAAGTCATGCAAAGTCACACCATTATTCCCGGCATTATCCACCGTGATTGTCACCACCTTCTCCATGCCCCAATCAGACAAACAATCTTCCAACTATTTTGAGATGGAAGTACCCTTATGATCACTGATATTCTGGAAAGTCAAAATTCTCTTGTGCAACACCCATTTATGGGCAATAAAGTGGCCAACCAAACACATGTAAGTAATGTTTTGGAGTGAAGTTCAAGTGTCCATTATTAAACACACACGAGGGATCAAATCAAGCATCTTTTCTTTAAATTTATGTTTATCCTCTAGGTACACAACCAAGCAATACCTTGCTGCTGTTTGTCGGGAGATGCCCGAAAAGCGGGGTTCTAGCTTACAAAGCAGTCGACGAAACCCTATTTTCTCAACCATTATGAAGGGCAATTCATCAAGAATCAGATGCTCATCTATGGACCTTCGGATTTATTTCTCATTATATCTATTAACCATCAACTCTCCTGCATGGGACCGTGCAACACTCGATGAGGCAGCGTCATGTGTCAATGTTTGTTGCCGAGTGTCCATCATACCTTGTCTGCCTTAAAATTATAACAACCCTTATGGTGAGATAGCATTTGTGATGTTTCGTATTTCGTGTGGTGGATGCCAACTTCTTTTGGGCAATAGTTACACCTTGCCATCGGAAAGGTGGGATCACCACCTTCAATCCTAGTGAAATGATCCCACATTGGCGAAGACTTACTAAGCTTTCACCTTTTAGATTGACTTACGGAGGGGTTGGATGCCCCTGCATCTTGATGAGTTCATCACCAACAACCTCTGGAGGAGGAGGCATTGAAGCAGCATCAACATCATCGAAACTGTCACTTTCCAAAATAAAGTCCGTAAAAGATATACAAAAATGTGAGCTGTATATAAAAATCGTAGGATGTAGCGCAGAGACAAACTAAACATTGTTTCATTTCAAACTTTACAAGAGAATGCATTATATTCCGGTAATACCATAAATAATAAACATTGTTGCATTAAATAAGAAACAAGTGCACATATTTCAATTAGCAAAGCTGGTAATACCTTGGCTTAAAAAAGGATCCTACTTCGTAATTAACTTCTGTTTGGGGTACCTACAAGACTGGTATGAGTTTCAGGAAACATGAATCGCATGAAAATCACAGTTATTTTCAAAATCACAATCCAATTAAACAGAATCGAAAATCAAGTTTTAGCAAATATGAATAACATTCCAATGAAAAGCATGAAACTGAAAAGCAAACATGAATTGCAATTCGCATGATAACTGTAAAACAAACATAAATCTAAAAGTTATAATTCACTTAGGTGAATGAAATCCCCTTTCTATAACTTCATTCACAATCTAAATAACATTCTAATTTGGCTGCAAACCTGAATGAATCGCATAAAATAAACCTTAAATCAAATTCAAAAACCCTAAACTAAAATTTGAAATTAATAAAAAAAAACCATTGCAAAATGAAATTAAACCTAAATTACACCCTAATTAGCATACCCAAATGAAAATGAAATCTAAATTAAATGTTAACCCTAAACTGAAATTGAAATTAAACCCTAAATATAAGTGACCGGCGATCGGAGAAGAAGGGAGGCGGACGGAGAAAACAAAGATGAAACAAAGACGAGAAGAGCCTTTGAAAATGTCTACTCACGTCTAAAAACCCAAAACGTCTGCCTCTGGCTTTGCTTGCATCTGCGCTGCATAGAACTAGAAGACGAGAAGAGCCTCCGAATTCTGAAAATGTCATCGATTGGGAATGAAAGTGAAAAGCTAAAACTGAAGTTTGAAATGTATTTATATTTTCAATTATTTCAATTATTTAATTTACGAAAAATGGTAGTAATGGTAGTAGTGGATTTACTACTGCCTGCCACTATTGCCGCTAATGTACCAGATTGTGATGCGGTATCCGCTACCACTTGCGCGCACCGCTGGACAACCCTATAAATAATCGAGCTCTCACATGCATTACAAAAAATATTCCCAATGTCTTAACGCATCAGCATAGGAACCTCTAAATTTGAAGGCTAGTCATCAGTTTTTTCAAAGGAATTAATCGTGTTGAGGAAGAAATCTAATAATGAAAAAGGCTTCCTTCCGCAATTCAAGTATTTACTTCCCAAAACAAATATCACATGTTATCAATGTCATATAGAAAAAGTAAGAATTAGAGGAACTTCCTTTTGTTTTGTTGCGTTTGTCTGCACCCTTGTTGAACATAAGACTGACCCTGATCGAGAAGCTGCTCCACCGTGCCAAGACAACACTGCAGCCGAAATATCATGCCCTAAACAAGATGATTGTAACTCTCAGACGTTCCATGGTCTGATCGAGGTTGCACCAAAACAGCAAGATACACCACTACAAAAGAAATCAACAAGCAGACACACACAAAATTAGAAGATTCCCATAGATCATGTAGACGTTAGACAACATTTTCATTCTATAAATCATGTAACTCGTCTAAAACATTGTAAGCTTTGTCAATGGAGTTTGATCTTTCCTCTCAATCTCTCCATGTATATATAACAAGCTCACTTACACACACACTCATTTTCATTCTAGAAATCATTTTCACTTTAATGATCACTATGATCATTGGAGCATGGAGAATTCCTTACGGTCTAAGGAATTATTGGAACTGGTGTGGACTGGATATGAGGAACCAGCAAGTAGATCGATGCAGACAGAAGTAGAACATAAGCGGCTGGAAGAATTGAAACTAAAGGATCTGAAAGTGAAAACTTTATTTTTCAAGAGATTGATCGGACAATTTCAGAACTATTATTGAGAAGAAAACTTCCAAACAAATTTTGGAGTCTATGAAGAGGAAGTTTGAATAGAGTGTTAGGGTCAACACAATTACAAGCTTTTTGTACAGATTTCAAAATCCTAGAGATGAACACATGAGAAGGAGTATCTAAGTATTTTTTAAGAGTGTTGACAGTGGCAAACAAGATCAGGAGGTATGGTGAGAAGATGCAAGATGTCACACTGGTGAAGAAAATTCTCAGATCACTAAGTGAGAAGTTCAATTATGTTGTTTGCTTGATTGAAGAGTCCAAATATATTGATCAACTCTCCATTGATGAGTTACAAAGTTCTTTAATTTTTGATGAACAAAAATTCAAGCAGCATGCAAGAGAAGAGCAAGTTCTCAAAATCAGTTATGAAGACAGATCCTAGTACAAGAGGAAGGGGTCGAGGCACACAGAGTCAGATGAAGAGGAAGAAGCCAACCCTATAATAAAGCAATAGTGTAATGCTTTAAGTGCCACTAGTTTGGACATTTTCAATATGAATGTCCAAGCTGGGATAAGGAAGCCAACTATGCTGCAATAAGAGAAGAACAAGAGATGTTGCTGATGTCATATATAGAAATGAATGATGCTTGGAGGGAAGATGTCTGTTTCTTAGAGTTCGGATGCAGAAACCACACGTGGGACGACAAGAGTTTATTCAATGATTTGAAAGAGGATTTCAGGTAAACTATAAAGTTGAGAAATGACATAAAGATGAATGTGTTAGGAAAAGACAACATAAGATTGAAAGTAAGTGGATTACACATGTTGTTAGTAAAGTATTTTTGATACCTTGATGTGATCTGTCCTACCCACCCTGAGCCCAACAAAAACATGGAGGTTGGAGAGATCTCAAATAACCGCGGCAAAGTGGCAAGAATCAACGCTTTATACGAAACTGATGCCTTGGCCAACCGACCTCAGTACTAGGACATGACTCCAGCATGTGTCAGCGCATGAGACCAAGGGAACAAGGGGCAGGCTAATATCGCTCGAGCGATTTTCTAAGCGAGAGACGACATGGCGCACTCCACTATCATGGTCGCGAGGCCCTACCACCATGAGCTAGGCCAAGCTGCTCAAGTGCAAGTCTGACTGGACAAAGCGCCCAAGCTAGATGATCAAGCCGTATGACCGGGGCCACAACCCAAGTATGACGGGAGAACAATTTCATGGTCCCGCACAAACAAGCAGGAAAAATGCACTAGCGATCGAGGATCGAGTGACCGATATCCAAGCAATCAGGCGATGAGCAGCGTACGGAAGACCAATGTATGGACAGCTGAGCGAGGTGCGAGCGATGGGCCAAAGGATATACGGATTGCTTAGCAGCATGCAAGCAATCGGCCAAACGATGGGCGAGCTACAGACGGTGGGGGATAGTTCCCAAGGCAGCTGCGAGGCGACTGCACGATCACTAGTGCGTGATCGCCAAAGCGCACGCGTGAGCGCCTGAACAAACCGAGTGCCCAAACGCTGAAGTGTTCATGCGAGCGCTTGAGCGATACAATAGGATCGTTGACACATATGTCCGAGACAAGAACATGCACGACTGTTGAAGCGAAGGATGATGCTACCACCCGCACAGACGACACACCTCGAGCGTCTAGGGACCTTGCACATTGGCTGAGCGGTCCAACAACCCGACCTGGAGCTAAACCTTTTAAGGGGCTATTCGACCACTTCCTTTGCCTAGAGAAAGGGGCACGGTCAAGGGGCATTCAAGGTGGTCCAAAGAATTATGGGACATGGAGCTTGAAAGTCTTAGTCATGCCTTAGTCCAAGATAAGTCCATGGGTAAGATGTGCCAGCATTCAATCTGGTCGAAAGGCATTTACTGTTTTGATGATTCCTATAATAATAAATAAGCATCACTTGTAGCCTATAAATAGGGCACTAGTCGAGCTTAGTTGGATAGTGAATTTTGTATGCAACTTTTAGCTCAAGAGACATAGTCTCGTTAACCTATAAGGACTTTTTTAGACTTAACTAAACTTTTGTTTTGAGTTTAGTGGCGGCGTCCTATAGAAATGCACTGTAGGATTAGTTCCCACCTCATTATAGGTGACAGGTCAAGTTCTCGACAGCTTGCTCATAGATCTAGCTCGACCTACCAGCATTGGTGTTGGGTTTAATCAAACGTTTGGTTAGGTTCGTATCATACTTGAATTAAAAAAATATTGTTGAACATTGGTCAACTACAAGAAAAGGGGTTGGCAATTTTCATTCAATATGGAATGTTCAAGATTTATCATCCAGAAAGGGCTCATAATACATAACAAGATTTCAGGAAATCGGATGTGTGTGTTGCTAGCAAAACCATGGGCAAAAAAAGTCCACTTGTCTTTACACCTCTACAAAGGATATATGTGGCACTATCGTTATGGACATCTAAGCTACAAGGGGTTGACTACTTTACAATGTAAGAAGATGGTGCATCGATTGCCTACATTCAAGGATCTAACAACAGTGTGTGCAAACTGCATGATTGGGAAACAACATAATGATCCAATCCCAAATAACAGTAATTGGAGAGCTACAGAAAGACTCCAGCTTATTCACACAGACCTTTGTGGACCAATCTACCCATTTTTAATAGCAATAAGAGGTACATCATATGCTTTATAGGTATTTTACTAGAAAAACATGTACTTATTTTTAGTAGAAAAATCTGAAGCATTACACATGTTCAAGTGTTTTAAGAGTTGTGTTGAGAAAGAAGTAGGATGATACATTAAACTATTGAGAACATATGGAGGAGGGGATTTCACATCAGTTGAGTTTCAATGAGTTCTTCATAGAGCACGACATTAAGAGACAATTGACTGCAGCTTACACCCCACAGCAAAATAGAGTAACTAAATAGAAAAATCGAACTCTAATGAAGATGGTTCGATGCATGCATTCTGAAAGGAAGATTCCAATGACATTTAGACCGGAGGCAGTGAACTAGACAACACATGTTCTAAATAGGAATCCTACATCGGTAGGGAAAAATCAGACACTTGAAAAATCTTGGAGTGTAAACAGCCCCTCAGTTAGATGTGTGACACATGTATATGTTCCTAATGCAAGAAGGAAAAATCTAAATGCCTAGAGCTTCACTTATGTATTGTAGTTAGTAGAGATGTAGTGTTTGAGTAAGATAAATCTTGGAATTGGGATAAAATTCATGAAGAGCATGCAAAAAAATGAGGATGTAGTAAGTGGAGAGGAGGAAGTAATTGAATCAAATGGTAGTTCTCAAAATGGTGAAGGAAGAAATAGAAGACATCCAAGGTGGATGAAAGATTATGTTACCGGGGAAGGACTTTCTGAAGAGTTGGAATAAGAAGATGCATATATCACCTTAGTTATGTTTGCTACAATAGATCCAATATATTTTGCGGAGGTAGTCAAGCATGACAAATAGGTGACAACTATGGACATGAAGATTTAAGCTATAGAGAGTAATAACATATGGGAACGCATTGATCTTCCTGAAGGTACAAAGAAGATTGGAGTGAAGTGGGTTTATAAAACAAAACTCAAGGAGAATGGAAAAATGGATGAGTTGAAGGCTCGTTTGGTGGAAAAGGGATATGTCCAACAACAAAGAATAGTCTACACAGCAATATTTGAACCAGTTGCGAGAATGGACACAATGAGAATGGTTGTGCCTCTAGAAGATCAAAAGGGCAGACTCTCTATCAACTTGATGTCAAATCCATTTTCTTGCATGGGGAACTTAATTAAGAAGTATATCTGGAGCAGTCAAAGGGTTATGAGTTGGAGAATAGTCTTCAAAAGCTGTACAAATTGAAGAAACACTATATGGACTAAAACAAGACCCACGTGCCTAGTTTAGTCGTATTGAAGCACATTTCAACGGTGAAGGGCTTGAGAAGTATTATAGCGAGTATACATTGTTTATTAAAACCACCAAGGAAGGTAAGATTTTCATTTCAGTTTATAAGTTGATGATTTAATATTTAATGACAATGATGAATTAATGTTTAATAAGTTCAAGAATTCCGTGTTAAGGGCTTGATATGACTGATTTGGGGAGAATGAGGTTTTTTCTTGACATATAAGTTTTGCAGAGGTCAGTTGGGATTTATATTTGTCAAAGAAAGTATGCGTTGGAGGTCTTAAAAAGATTCAAGATGGATGACAACAATTCGGTTCATAATCCCATTGTTCCAGGTTGTAAGCTTTCTAAAGATGAAAATGTAGTTTATATTGATGAGACTCTATTTAAGCAAATAGTAGGATGCCTCATGGTATTTAATAGTTACAAGCCCAAATTTAATATTTGTTGTAAGAAATAAAAATAAAATAAAATAAATAACAAATTTGGGCTTGTAACTATTAAATAAAAATAAAATAAAATAAATTTTAGAAATTTCGATCTGATTTAAAACTCGCCCTTGATTTAACAAAAAAATAAAAATAAAATAAATAATAATTTTTTGTCGGACATCGTCGGATGCACAGTGGGTCAACCCGGACCCGCCGTGCTTAAGGCGGTAAAAAAGGATTTTTTTTAAAATAAATATTTTTATTATATTAAAAACATTTTTTAAAAAACATTGTGGGCTTGACGTACGGCACGTGGCACGCTGGGCCCACAATGGGATTTTGTATATTTCAATTCAAATTTCTTAAAAAATAATCTTTAGAAAAAAATAGTTGTTGAGCACGCCGGGCAGCATGGTGGCACGCCGGGCAGCATGGTGGCACGCCGGACCTGACAACTTTTTTTTAGAATTTTTTTTTTAAATTCTATCCCTATATATACCTTTCACCTCCATTTTTTTTCACACGCAACTGTCTTATTCTCAACTACTAGTACAAGCATTCTCTTTCACTCTTTCTAAATCTTTCATTCCGCTTCAATTTATTTCACAGTTTTATAATGCAATATTGTTGAATAGAATTCTTACTTCTTCATCACATCCACATAATTTCGACGTCGATCTTGATTTTGATAACTTGATCGATATGGGTTTCAATTTGGTTGGTTTGAGCACACCACGACAATTACCACCGGTTTTGGAGGCGGAGGGGGCGGTAACACCATCTTCTTCAATGCTCGGGAACGTGGTAGGCATGAACGTCCACCCATTTATCCTCAATCTCATGCTCCGCCTCCGATGGTTCCACAAATTCATGATCAAGCTCCACCTCCGGATAAAGTAAGTAACTCTCAAATTTTTAAGGAATTTTTCGACAAACTTCCAAATCTAGAGAGGAGCTTTACTTTTTTTTGGTGAAGTGTAGTTATGTTCAAAGGCTTTCAATACAAGAAACGTATGATTTTTTAAAGTAAATTTTTTTTAATGATTTTTTTGTGGATCTTTTTTTTTTAAAATTTGTATTTTCTTTATAGGTGGGATTATGGCTCGTTTTCGAGACATCTATTAACTAAGCACCCACACTACATTGTATCAATCTTACACAAAATCAATTGTCTAGTACTTGGGGTTCTATCGCCAGCGTAAGTGTATCCGGTATTGGAGCTAGATCCAGAGGTGCGTGTTCTACTAATCAATTATTTCGGTATAATCCAACTAGAAATAGGAAAGACCTAGTAGATCTAATTTGTTCAGAATATCTTCCATTTAGTTTTGCTTAAAGAAATTTAGAAAATTATGCGCGTACATGTTTACTACCCGCATTTTGTAGAGTTTCACGTAAATCACGTACTAAAGATATTGCAAAATCGTTTAGTAAAAGAAAAGACAAGATGTGTCAAGTTTTTTCATTTTTTATACCATAAAGTTTTTATATGTAGTGATACATGGTCACTGGATAGATAATGAGTAGAATATATATATAAAAAAAAAAGAATAATAGCATTTAGGTTGTTTGATGATGCACACACCGCACAAAATTTAACCTCTATGCTTATATTAATTTTAGAAGAATATAATTTAAAAATCAAAGTATATAGTATATATTTTGATAATGGCTCTAACAATGAGGCAAACGTAGACGATTTAAAAATGTTATGTGATTCCTTTTCGTGATCGTTTTTTACATATTTGTTGTATGTGTTAGTGTTATGCCTTAATATCAATCACCTTGAGCCCTTGTATTAACACTTTAATGTTGTATATATGATTGTAGCAATATTTACTATTTGATTATTTATTTGCTTTATTTATAGCATTCCAAATAATAAAGCATAGTGTTGATAACTTAGAGTGTATCACAAAAAGATGTGATGATAAGACCACTCTAATTATGTTATAAATATTAAACATCCCTAACCATAGTATTAGTGAGATAAGATATCTCTAATGCGGATAGGTTAGCATGTTCAAAGCCAATTCCTTTGGAAGGAAATAGATGATCTCATTTACTATAGTGTAGAGACACTTAAACTAGAAACATGGATGCATGTAGTAGACAAGTACATCGGATTGACCCGCATAGAGATCACCATATTGTTGATGGTTGATACTCTAAAGAATAGTGGGAGTAAGTGATCTTTAAACTTGAGATCATCAAATGGAGATATTGAGTATGAAGGTCATTCTTTGATTCTATCCGAAGTAACACCGTAAATAGTAACAATGGATAGTGTTCGGAGACATTCGAAGTATGGAAAGATTATGAGTGGTCAATTAAAAATTCATTGCTACTAAATAGTTAGAAAAAGATATTCTTGTGGTCACTTGTAAGAAGTCATGGAAGCCTTTGCAAAACACAAGTTTAATTAGAAATAGTTTCTAATTAAAACTTAATGACATGACTTCCAGCACAAGAAATCTTATATATATTTTTAAGGATGACAAATAACCTCAATATACAAGATTAAGGATATGATAAAAGGTGAAAAGATATAAATTACACATGAACTAATTCTTGAAAGGATAATCTCCTTCTATGACTATTTTTAATACTTGGGGGCCATGATATTTTGTTAGAGGTCACTCATGTCCTATGAATCTGAATGACGGATTAATGAATTATAAGTATTTAATTGATTAACTATAATTTGATTATGTTAATTCAAGGTCTATTGCAAAGTTATTGAGAACCTACATGGTCAAATATAATAACACCATTCTCTTGAGGGTTAATTATGAAATGACCAAAAGTTTTGAGCTCATTTCATAATATCCGAAAGTTTAGGGTCAAGTTTCATAATAACCTAAACTTGAG
>JAOWBN010247010.1:10271-23604 GCA_028565015.1 Pinguicula moranensis | reverse complement strand
TTATTTCGAGGATTAATTGGGAGGATGAGGCGCAGAAGGCGAGGATGTCCACCGGCCTCCGGCTGGACGCGGCGGCGAATGCATCGGCAAACTGTGGTGAGGAAGAGGGTGCTGCTGCGTTGTAAGACAGGTGGTCTCCCTTAACTTTTCAATTAGTAATCAGTAATCACCATTTTTGAGTGGACGAAGCTCTCTCCTATTCTCAAATAAGTCTCTACCTCAGTCTTATAACTGAAATTGTTTAATTAAGCATCCATGTTATTTGGGGTGGTCAAAGGGTTCCGAATTTTTTCGAAAATCAGAAAATTGTCTCGTGCCGCTACTCGAATTTTCAAATTTTGGGAATTTGGATAACGAGACCAGATTTCTGTTTTCGTTTATTTTTTGGACTGGTTCAGGTAATGGTCATACCCATCCCGATTACCCATTTTTTAGGCATATAACTTTGGAAATTCCCAAAACCTGTCCGGTCCCGTTATTCAAATTCTCAAAAATTTTGAAAATTCGGATATTCGGGATGGGAACAGAACCAAATTTCTAGTTTCGTTTATTTTCGAAACGGGTTCGGGTATGACCAATACACATCCCGAATTCTCGTTTGACCACCCCTAGATGTTATCTTATAACCTGATATTTAACCATGGGCGGACAGAGAGCTGGTAGGGGGCTTGGCCCTCCTTGGGTCTGCGTATCCTTTGAGAGGGGTCTGGCTCTCCTAGTTCCTTCTCAATTTTTTATTTTTATTTTTTATTATAATTTTATTTTGTACTTAAACTCATATGTGAGTTTACATACATATCTTTTTCCCTCCCAATATAAAAGTAAAAGATCCTTTTTTTTTTATCATTTTTCTCATAATAGTTTTTTAGTTATGACTCGAAGGTAATTTTTCCATTATGGTTTTGAGTTCTCAAGCTTTTTCTGATATCTTTTAAGGATTAAAATTGATAATTTTTATTTATTTATTTTTTAAATCCCTCAAAAAAATTATTTCTCCTCCCCTCTAAATTTTTTCATGCCCTCTCTAAAAAGTTTTTTTGTATGCCCTCTTCTTAAAAAAACATTTGTCCTACTACAAAAATTTATGCATCCGCCTTTGTATTTAACATAGGTAAGTGATGTTTTGTTTCCGTGATTTCCATCGAATCACCTAAAGTGGAGTGAGAGTCGTCCATGAAGAAATGATGCAATGAAAATCCAACAAGGAATTCATCACGACGGGGATTGCTTGAGATTATATCCAAGTCTTTCTTTTCCTTTTCAACAATATATTGTATTTTTGCAAGGAAACAATAATGTTTTATCTTTATTTCATGCCTTACAATTACATGCCTATGCTACGCCACTTTAGATGATTCGAGTGGGTATAATAAATTTATGTACAAAATCAAGTAAATTACCTAAAAACACTCACTTTACCGCAAGCGTATGGATGTAGTTGTGTAAGTAAAAATATGGTAGAATCTCACAGAGATTGTTTGATGTTAAAAGTTAATTCAAGTGTGATTACCTAAACTATTATGCTTACAATTTAAACAAATGAACATAAAAAGATGAAACTTATTATTTTGGATTTTTAATATAAAAAAAAAATTGATATAAACAAAGAATTATGCAATAATTTAACTATGTATGGAATTCTAAGCACCAATACTCCCAAGTATGATTAGGGTGACTTTAATTTTTTTAATTTATGCAAGTTTACATGTCAATGTTAAACTGATTAGAGATGATGCTTTTACGCTCTAATTTCGTATGTCTAATACTCCTAGAATTATTGGTTAACTCCTTCTGTCGAGTTATACCTAATCAAGTTTCAACTAACTCAACTGCATCTTCCTACACTTAATTTCAAAGTAAACAGGAGACTCATTCGAGTGCGTGTTCACATTAATAATTAAGTGCAAGAAATCCACTTTTTTCCTATCTTATGTCTAAGCATAGGTTTCAAGTTCTATTTGACAAGTATCCCACAATATGGCAATAAAGAGTTAACCAATATTGTGTCTTTTCACGTAATTTATTTGGCCAAAATAAATCACATGTATTTACTAATTTAATTTGTCAAATAAACTAATAAAAAATAACCAAAACATAAAACTTACATTAATCTACAAAAATCAGTCACCCATCTGTCAACTTAGGAGTATAATAATTTAGCTATGCATATTTAATCTGGAACAACACAACATAAATTTAAACAATGAAAATATAATTAAAACTTAGGAATTCAGAAAACTCCCCTAAAGAAGCAATCCAATCCAGGCTTTAATCCTCAATAATACATTGGTAACAATTGTTCCGAATCAAACACACACTTCTCCTTTCTAATTCTCTCTGGGGGGGTTGTGCTTTTTCTTGAGCAGCTCCTCCAGCGACTACAGGCTCTCCCTTTAATTCCACCGGAAGCTCTTTTTATATAAGCGTGAGGCCCTTTTTATTCTTCCAGATTGAATTTTTTTTCCTTGTCAATTCGTGCGACTGTCCTTAATTTCTTCTGTCTTATTCTTTTCCCACAATCCTTTCTTGTTCATGTGAACATCTTGGCAACTTTTTCTTTTCTTTCCTTCTCTCTCACTTCCCGCCAACAACACCAAATGTGAAATTCTTCCACGTGAAAGTCCATGTTTTCTTCTTTTTTTTTCTGTCTTGTTCTCCTTTAATTTTCTTGTCTGCGTGAACCCACCTTGACACCAACTGGAGCCTTTAATTCTTCTTCTCTCCTTCACGCCACTTGTCTTCTTTCTTTCCATTTACTTTCTTCTTTCATTCTTTGTTTATTTCCTTCTTCACGTGAACACACTCTTCAATTCCTTCCAACTAGACCCTTCACCTTCATTGAATAATCCTTGTTCTTCAAAGAATAATCCTTGTTCTTTAGAGCCAAATTTTTAGAAGATGTAGGACTCAGTTCATAGACATCTGGTGACCAGGAAACTCGACGATCCTTTGATGGGTTGCCTTCTTCTCCATGGCTCCCTCTGACAAATCATCCTCTTCTGCGGCGCAGCAATTTTGTTTTCACATTTCTCCTCGCGCGTTGCCTATTTTGATTCACCTTTTCCGCCATTTTTTCCTGCGGCTCCGTGTATTTGTTTTCTTCTTATTTCATCACGTGAAGAAGAGAACAAAAAGTCTTGTTTCCCATGTGAACTTGCTCCCTGCGTGAAAGAGCCATTTTCCTACTTTTTTTCCAATGGCTGCCTTTGACCTTCGTTTCCTTCTTGCGACACTTTTCTTCCCTGATTTTCTTGGCCAATCAATTTCTATTTTAGTCCATTCTTGTCTTCAATCAATGAAGGTGCTCAAAGTATTATTGCTTCAATGAATTATCCTAAAAATTCATAAAAATAACTCAAGTTGAAATCATGTCCAATTGTCAATAAAAATTATCAAAATGAGTCATTTATTATTATAACATGTGTAAAATCATAGGAATTATATAGGTATATTTGATTTGCATCATCGTGGATACTTGATTCTGGTTCATTGTTCCACTCGTCTCCAAGCATGGAATGATTCCAAAATTTCAAGTCTGAAAATTTTGGAAGAGTATACTTGGCTAACAACATAGTTCTAAATATTGTAGGAAAATGAGATATTTGTATCCAGACCGCAAGTGGCAGGGTGTGGAAGTTGGAGAATGTTAGATACATTCTTGACTTGAAGAAGAATCTGATTTTAATTGGTTAGATTGACAGCTTGGGTTATGAATCAAGATTCAGTGGAGGTCGCTAAAAAATTGTTAAAGGAACGATGGTAATAGCAATTGGGGTAAAAACTATAACTTTATACACAACTGTTGTTGTTAAGAATCTTGTTGCAGTTGTTGATAGTATATCGAGCTTGAGTTTGTGGCATAATAGCCTTGGTCATAGGAATATGAAAGGGATACAGGTGCTAGCTTCGAAGGATTGTCTACAAGGGCTAAAGTCTGTGAAGATGGGTCTTTTTTGAGAGTTGTGTTCTGAAAAAGCAAAAATGTGTCAGTTTCACACAAACCAACAAGAGCAAAAAGCAAAACGATTAGATCAAGTGCATTCATATGTGTGAGGATTATCTCATGTCTCCATTATTGGTGGCTCAAGATACTATGTTACTTTTTCGATGACTTCGGTAAGAAGACATGGGTTTACCTTCTTAAATACAAATATGATGTGTTTACTACTTTTAAAAAATGAAATATTAAAGTTGAAAATCAAACCGGGCTAAAGATCAAGTGTTTGAGGTCAGATAATGGTAGAGAGTATGATTATGTATAATTCACCTAGTTCTTTGGTAATGAGAGAATCAAATGTACCAGGATAGTCCCTGGCAAGGTAAGACAAAATGGTATTGCCAAAATGATGAATAGAACACTGAATGAGAGAGCAACAAGTATTAGGTTACATGCCGGTTTACAAAAGACGTTATGAGCAAAAACACTGAGCACTGCACTGTATTTGATAAATAGGGGACCATCAGTTCCTTTGGGTTTCGGGATTCCAGTAGAGGTGTGGTTGGGAAAGGAGATCAAGTTCACTCACTGGAGGACTTTTGGATGTGTAGCTTGTGTTCACATTTAATGTCGAGCTAGAATTATTGTGATAATTCTTTTTTTATAGGGATAAAACAATAAAGATGCACACGGGTGCTTGAGAGTGAAACCGAAAGAAAAAGGCACAAAGTGGACTCAAATATGATTCAAGCTCGAATGATCTTTATTGCTTGCTAAATTGGTGGCCTAGATAGCTAATAAGTCGAGCTATTTATAGGAAAAACAAAATGAAAACAACCCCTAGTCTGTAGACTACCAACTGAGCTAAAAAGTAGGATTTTGGACCAAGTCCTCAATCCTATTTTCATGCCACTAGATCCAACGTGCTTGGACTGAGACAAAGTCTTTCCCTGTGTCCAATGCTAACCTAGACGAGCTGTACTTTCTTAATTATAGGGTCTATTATAGGATTCCCTATAATCTGAACATGCGGGATTAAAGAGTTGCTCAATTCTGCATCCACCTCCATTCTCATTAATGGAAGTCCAACTGCAAAATTCAAACCAAAGAGAGGACTTCGGCAACGGGATCCAGCCTTTTACAAATCTTTTACAAAAAATACACAGAAACATGAAATGCAAACTAGCCTATTTGCAAGGAAGTGGACAGTTTCCTTTTGACCGAAGTTTAGGGTGTCTTGTATGACTATTTCTAAACCTAACAAGATGTTGCAGGAGCCCCCTTTGTAGGGTCTTCTTTGACTCCTACAACAGACAATAAAATAATGTAAATAAAGACAAACAATTCTAAGACACAACCGAGATAGGGGAAGGTTTTATAGTTTGATGTCATGTTGAAATACTTGCCATTATTCCTTGTTTGCTTGCACTTTACCGCCAACTCATAGTAGTCAAGATCCCTCTATGTGCAATCAGAGTTGTTGGCCTCCTATTGGCCTGAGGGTTCGGTTGGCTTAGATGCTCCTGCCGCATTATCCTTGGGTTGGAAAGAACTCGTCCTCGAGTTCAAGTTGCATGGGGTTAAGTGTTTGACATTGAAGACATTCGAGGTCTTCGAGTGGCTTGGAAGAATAAGCATTGTTGTTGATCTTCCCTAGTAATTCACACGGTTCAATCTTTATTGCCATGGGTTACCTCTTCATAGATATTTCCAAATGATGGATCATCCTTGTACATCTTTGAAGATATCAAATCAACTCAATTCGGCTTTCAAAGTGGAAAGGAGGGTGTGCCTTCGACTAGGGCATCAGCTACATGGTTGAGACTCCCTGCTTGATGTCTCAATAAGAAGGTAAATTCTTGGAGGAAGGTTACCCACTTGGCATGCCTCATATTAAGCTTTTGCTGATCGTTGATAAACCTTAAGGCCTCATGATTTGTGATAACGATAAAGTCTTTTTTGCACCAAATAATGCCTCCAATGCTTCAAAGTTTGGACTATGGCATAGAATTAAAAACCATAGGTGGAATAGTTATTCTTGGCACCTAAAATTTTTTCACTAAAGAAGGCCATAGGTCGGCTATCTTGGCTCAACACTCTCCAAATACCTACTCCAGATGCATTTCAATTCACCTTGAACAACTTATCAAAGTTTGGCAAGGCTAGAATAGGGGCCTCGCTTATCCGTTGCTTCACCATATTGAAGCTAGACTCAACCCTGTCAGACCACATGAACTCATGCTTCTTCAAACACTCGGTGATAGGTGTGGTTAAGGAGCTCAAATCCTTGATAAACCATTGGTAGAAAGATGCCAAACCATGAAACTCCGCACGAACTATTCCACCTATGATTTTGAAAAACTCTTCGGATATATCTAGAGTTCCAGTAGATTGGTCTCCAGAAATTTTCCTTCTTTAGTGAAAAACTTTTAGGTGCCAAGAATAAATATTCCACCTATGATTTTGAATTCTATGCCATAGTCCAAACTTTGAAGCATCCGTGTGAACTCATGCTTCTTTAAACACTTGGCGATAGGTGAGGGTTAAGTATTTGACATTTGGGAATGCGAATTTCTAGAGACCAATCTACTGGAACTCTAGATCTATACCAAGAGCAGTATATTGAGAAGGTGTTTTCCATATTACAATATTGATAAAGCTAAGCCTGAGAGTACTCCTTTGGTTAATCATCTCAAGTGGCTAAATGAGCAATCACCCAAGTCAGTTGAAGAGCGTGAGGAAATGGCAAGAGTGTCATGCAGTTGGAATCATTGTATATGTTATGGTCTGCACCATACCTGATATAGCATATGCAGTGAGAACCGTGAGCAGATACATGTCATATCCAAAGAAAGAAGATTTAGAAGCTATGAAGAGCTTATTAGATATCTAAAGGGAACAACTAGTACTTCACTTCACTATGGGAATGGCAAAGCGGTACTTTAGGGTTTTGTTGATGCTTATCTGAGTGGAGATGTAGATATAAGTAAGAGTACATCCGGATACATATACACTATAGATGGGACAACAAATAGTTGAATGTCCAATCTTCAGAAGTGTGTTTCTATGCCATTGACAGAGGTTGAGTATGTTGCGATAGCTGAGGCCAGTAAAGGGATGATATGGTTAACTGATTATTTGGAGAAGTTGGGCAAGAAATAACAAGACGAGGTTTTGTTCACTGATAGTTAGAGTGTCATATAGTTGGTGAAAAATCTAGTGTTCTATTCTCTTACAAAATACATCTTGAGAAGATATCATTTCACTCGCACACTGGTGGAAGAAGGTGAAATATGTTTGAAGAAGATTGTGGTGCAATGAATCCAGTAGACATGTTGACTAAATGTGTTGATGCTGGAAAACTAGGGTTGTGCAAGGTCTCAGTAGACATGTGCACTAAAGGCTAGAATAGCCACATTTTGGAGAATGCTAGTGGAGGACGTGTTCCATTAGTGGAATGGTAGTTATGACATTTGATTGGTTCTTAGATGAATTCTAACCCCAAGAAAATTCCCACCTATAAATATTCTTATTCTAATTGTACTATGTATTCAAAAATATTATAGTAAATAAAGAACTCTAACCGCCGTGGAAGTAGCTAATTTGGGTGAAAAACGTAAATCTATGTTTTTTGTTTTGTTTTTGCACTTATCTTTAATCGTGTATTTGTTGTTCGATCCTAACAAAATCTCCTTTTGGTTTGAGGAACAACTGGTTTATTCTTATTTTGCATCTGAGTGCTAGGTCTGCTTCCCCTTCACAAAGAGTTCATATCTATTTGTTGTAGCAATAGCCTCAATGAGTGTACTGGGATAAGTGTGACCTAACTCCTATCCTTAACTCATACTGCAAACAACCAATAAACTTCTCTTAGTAGAAGGACTCACCAAATTCAAGTTGCATGATCATGACAGAAGGTACGAGAGCATCAAACCTCCTTAATAGTTCCTGCAAGGACTCACTTTTACATTGCTGTAAACACCTAAATTATTCCGATAAATTGGTAGGATCATCAAGATCAAAATGGATGAGTATGGGAGTAAATAAAATCATCCTATATGGCAAGTTTATGCGTGAGACTTCTAAACCGTGCATCACTCTCACCCTCAAAATGCATTCTAGCAAACTCAATCTGATGTTTGCTCGTGGAATGTAAACGTGAAGTTGAGAACTTATTCCTACAAATTAATATACACGAAGAACATAAAAATACAAACTGAAACATACTTACAATAGATAAATTCAGAATGATCGATGGGAAGAAACGAAGATGGAAGAAACGTATTATGCAATAGAAATCCAATCAAACATGGAATATCGACCCCTAACCAACTACTATGCTAAAAACGAATGTAAATTATAGGTTCAATTAAATATCTTCCCGAGGAACTACTCTATGATAAATAGGAGTATCATAGAATCAACTTTTACATGTATATACTAATATGCATGCAACCTAATTCGCTTAAGAATTCAAAGAAATAAATAGATCTCTGTCAAGTTCAACTTTAATAAACATCGTCAGTCCCTAAAAAACTAAATTGTTGCCTTTAAATAAGTTTACAAAGTTCCAAAATTCTCCTAGTGTAATTGGAGTCTTGACTAATTAAAATCCTAAAAGAATTGAAAATTTTCTTAAGGAAAAACTTTACCCTAATTTAAATCCTAAAAAGTAGAAAATTATATAATTATATAAAAATTCAAATTTCTCACAAACTAATGGACTAATTTAATTAAAATCCATAAGAAGTAAAATGATTATCCATCTTAGCATCTTCTAGCAGGGCCATGACCTCCCACACGTGCAACATGCCATATGCTCGATCTGATCTCAATAACTCGTGTGCCAACTTCCAATTTGAAAACAATATGTTCTGAACTTATTATCCCACAATCGGACCATTAGAAATTGATGTCCTTTTGTCAAAATATGGATTGATAAGTCCTCCTGGATAAAGTTTAAGTTCGATCGGAATTCATTGAAATATTCGATCGCAAATAAAATCGAGACTGCGCAGTGCTACAAATAGCAGATCGTGACTGAAGAAGAGCAGTCTATTCTATAATCCATAACGCACGATCTGACCGTTCAAATTGGCTATACTTTGTACAGGAAGCTGCACAATGAGTTTTCTGAGTCTAGTTAAATTCGCAGACCGATTAGACTAAGTTTAGGTATCGGATTGGAAGAAATCATGAAGCTGCGCTTTATTGTAATTCATAGCACAGGGTCCCGATTACTTTAAGCTATGCAATAATTCAAATTCGTATTGGGCCTCCAACATCCACAATCAGTCTCTCATGATAATATTCAATAACTAAACGATTACCTTGGCGTAGATCTAGTAATTGATCTTTCAAATTACAAACATAGGAACCAGGAATATAAGCTTTTCTTATACGAATTATAAGGGCTCTCCATATCTCAATTGGTGCCTCTATATCTCAATCCCTATTCCACTTAAAATATCTTTATCAAGTAGAAGTGTCATCTTTAAGTGAGATAACCAATTTTACCTTAATACTTTCGGAGAAGTTATGAAGTTCAAAGATGTACTCCAGTCGTTCCTGCCAAGCCATAAATACTTCAGGATCACGCTTAACACAAAATTTCGGGATGTTCTTCTTGATATTTCTCAATGAATATCGATCATCAGTCTGTCCTCGAATATCAACACAGAAATCTTCCTCACGAACGTGTATATCCCTGTTTCCTAAGGGGTCATTCTCGCAGTCTTGGATGGGGAGGTCAGGGGTTGCGGCCTGTGGTGTGGGCAATCGGGCTAGTATCTCCTTGAACATGGTCTTTAAGGTGGTTAGGTGATCCTCCATCACAGTGGTTGTCAAACAACCATTATCATGTTCATGAGTTGCATTCTTTTTGCAATTGTTATCGTCTGCATCATAAATAATCAAACAAGCACTAGAAAAAAAATACTTGGTAAGAGCTCACTTCTCCATATGTAATCCCAAAATTCACTCTTTCCAATTTCTCTCAAAAAGGCTTAAAATATAGTGAGGGGACAGGTTCACTCGCTGTTATCACAATCTTTGTTCTTTCGAATTCCAATTCAAGTGCAATGAGAACTAAGATGGAAGGAGCTACTAATGGATACAAATCATACAAGAAACATGGTTGGCAAGGCATTACACATAATTCGGAATCAAACAACTCAATACAAATGACGAATGAATTGAATGAAAATGCCCCCAAAATTATGAAAATTAATATAAAAAAAAAATAGAATTTCATTTAGAGGATGGATGATTAGGTGTTCTAGACCAACATAATTTTTGCTCAATTTATCTTTTATTTTTTTATATTTTCTAGATATTTTTTTCTCAATATTTTTCTTTTTTTTTAAAAAAAATCCTATGTCGAGTGAAACGCTACAAGGACTCACAAAGTGAAAACGGAATTGAAAAATGAGACTTATAAGTCCTTACAGATGAATCTCGAAGATAGATCCTAAAATCTTTTTTGGACTGAAAGGGGGATATTTCAAAATTTCTTATCTGAAAAGACAGAAAAACACGATTAGAATTCAACATATGAATGGATTTCCAACAAGAATAATTTCAACATAGCTCTTATACCAAATGATGTGACTCTTTGATCACATAACAAAAACGTGGAGTTGAGAGCGTATTCTTACAAATTGAGATACACGAAGAACATAAAAATACGAACTTAAAGATACTAAAAATAGATAAATTCAGAATGATCAAAGGGAAGAAACAAAGATGAAAGAAACGCATTATGCCGTAGAAACCCAATCAAACATGGAACATCAACCCCTAGCCAACTACTATGCTAGAAACGAATGTAAACCACAGGTTCAGTCAAACGCCTACCGGATGATCTACATTATAATAAATACGAGTATCATATAATCAACCTTTACGTGTATCATAAGATATATGCAACCTAATTCTTTTTAAAATAGGATTTGAAGAAGCGTTGAGGTCCCTCTCAAACTTGTAATTATCATTAATCAACGTCTGTTCTCAAGAATTAGAAAGTTGCCTTTAAATAGGCTTATAAAAGGGTAAATAGATCTCTAAGGAAATCCATAATTAAAAGCCCTAGATAAGAAATTACCAAAATAATGGGAAAACTAATCCAGCCTTAATTAAAGAAAAAATGCAAAAATTTAATCCTTTTTTTATTTAAGAGCATTTAATGAAAATCAATCTCAGCTTCTGGGACTCATCAACCTGGGCGGGGGTCATGGCCCCCACATGCATTATCGTCCTCTACCAACTCGATCACGTTGATCCATGGGTTGCCAACATCTAGTTTGGCTTCCTTTTGCTTCCTCACGCCTTCCAACAATATGTTTAATACTTCATTTTCTTAGTTCTTGCACGAGGCATTGGGTCACCCATATCCTTCAAAAGATCAGCAAAGCGTGTGTGAGCTCGTACATTCTCATGATAATCATTTCATAATAAAGTATACTAGAGAAGATAGAGAAATAACCTATGTAGCGTTCAATCCAAGAACGTGGGTTTATGCCATTGAAATGAGGGAAGTCAGTTAATGGCATTTTTGCTTATCAAATTCTTCATGACCACGATCATCAAGTTAAAGTACCCTATTCATAACAGGGTGTGTCTTTAGAGGAATACCTTCATGTAACGTCTTTATTCTGGAGACATTCGCAGGGGACTTTGGAGGTTCTCCTAGAATGGATTTCTGGTTGTTTTGTCATTGTACCTTCTCAGCGAGTGCATTAACTTATTGTTGTATGTTCTGCTAGAACAGGACCATGGATTGTTCAAACCTTGCAAGCTGATTCTGCATCAACTACATGTGTTTGTGCATCTCATCAAATGATTTGCTCAACTGAGACTGAATAAAATCCATTAGTTTCTCAAAAGGTCCAAAATGTAATTAGGTGCAAGCCTGGTTTCTCTGAGGAGGTAGGGCGGGCAACTTTCTTGCCAGATAAAGCTTCTTGTTTAACCCTTGTCATTTCATCCATGGCCTCCGTGTATGAAGATTTGCTTTGCGGTTCAACCATTATTTGGGGTTTTCTATTCTTTATTTTAGCAATTTTTGAGAAAGGGTGGTTGGATAAGTTAACGGTGCTCTGATACCACTAAAAGCAATTTGGTTGTGGGTCCAAATTATTTCAATAACCCAAGATAGAATTGTAGCAGGTATGGGGAACAAAGGGAAGAAGTTAGGAAGAAGGGAGAGTTTGGGCGAAGAGAACTTTGTATTCATGAAAACGTGCCTGTCTTAAGGAGCATTACAACTTACATACTCCCACCAAAACCAATTTTTTAACTACTACTAAGCAAACTTACTACATAACAACAACCATAATTACATGACATCAAAAGGTAAAAGTAACGTGTCTTTCCATTTACAAATAGTTGAAGCTTGGTGTCCTAGACATGCAGCTTGCTCCACTTCTCCTAAAGTTCCGGTCTCCCTCTTCTTTTATGGGGCTCTTTTGCCCTTCTTCTTCCAATTGTAAATGGCCATTTCACCTCTTACCACAGGAGTGTCAAGAACAGAACAATCGCCGAAGGAAGAGGACTCGCTGCTGAGAAGTTACAAGGAGCAACAGCTACACCGATTTGTGAGTAAGGTCCTGGATGTTTCCATTTCTGTTTTACCTTGTGCTGGAATAATATTAATTAATTCGTTTAACTAATTAAATCTAAAGCATATATAACACAAACCCGTCTAACTGCCCAATTAAATCTCTATATAAAGGTTACGTGCCTACATAGATTGATAAACGACTCATACAACTCTCATGCGTTGAGAACCAAAAAAAATATAAGTTTTCTTTCGGCTTGTTCCCAATCACCTTCGGGGAGGAGATTTGGTTCGTGAATTCTAAAGGGACTTTTATAGCCCCTTCAACGTGATTTATTCAGTCCAAGAGATTACGATCTAGATACACTTCCGCATCAATCAGGTATTGAATTTTTTTTTATCTGATTCGTTCAAATAATTAACCTTTTTTGTCGTTGTTTTTCCGGTTCACGACGATCGTCCCAGAAATTGATTTTCCGAACCGCTGCCGCTACCTCGACGCTACTATTCACCGCGGTGCGTGCATCACACGTGCCGCCAGGAACAGTCTTTCCGGCATGCACCGTCGCCTCGACAATTTCCGGTGACTCCAACAGTTTCCGTCAGACTGTGGGGCGGCGCATCTACGTTACGCGCCGCCATACCACTGCGCACACGGCACGTCATCACCCGAAAGCGCTGCCAAAACCATTTTTCCGCATATTGGCCATCACTTTTCATCGAAATCGGAATTCGGGGCGGTACATGTCCGTCACGCGCCACCATACCATTGCTCGAATTCGCAAAAATGCCGCAAATCGTGGCGTCTCTCACTTGAAATTGACGCAGACGATGAATCT
>JAOWBN010247010.1:0-10261 GCA_028565015.1 Pinguicula moranensis | reverse complement strand
GACGGTGAAAACACAACGAACGATGGCGAATCCGCCCAAAAATGCACGGAGAAAACTCGAGGCACGGCGACAGACGATGCCGCTTTTCAAGGAAACAACGATGAAAAGGGAAGATCTCTGAGATCTTCCACGGATGGCAACGGATCACGTGATTTGCGCGATCCAAAAGGTGAAATTTCACATGAATCGCGCGATTCGCGAGATTTTCATAAATGGAAAATGGCGGAGGGTTTCGACGAAGTTAAAACCCTAAAACTCGTTTTTATATTACTATTTTTCTTTTCTTAAAATATCTAAAAATAAAAAAAATTATTAAAATGAGTGTGTCGGTCTCGCCAACCAACCTGCTGCTCTGATTCGTTGGACCTGGTCCAATACCAAATTTTGAAAATTGGATCACATCAGTGGCCCAAATCAAAATTAAAAAATATATATATATATTATATATTATATATAGGAGAAGGCCCAATTTTGGAAAATTGGTCCATTTCAATTTTCGAATTTTTTTTTCAAAAAATCAATTTTTTTATGCAAATTTATTTATGTGTTAAATAATTTTAGTATGGATGAATTAGGATTTGAATTGCTAAGTGCTTTTAAATATTTAATTAGTATGCATAATTAGAATTTAATTTATTATGCTTAGTGCAATTAATATAAATTCTTATTATTTCCTAGCATTGCATGTTTTAGTTTAAATTAAATTCTTGCTAGGTGAAATTTTAAATTTAAAGCATGTCTATATATGTCTTAGAAATTAAATTATATACAGTGTATAAATTTAAATTTTCGAGCATATCTATGTGACCTAGAAAATTAATTTTATTAGAGAATTTGTTTCAAATCTAATAAAATTAATACACAGCTAATTATTAAACTAGGTGTTAATAATTCAATTATGGTTATCAAAATCATTTTACCATAATTATTTCGAAACCTTCAAAAGAAATCCACTACAATTATAGTTATCAAAATTGTATTTGGGCCTCTTATGAAGAATGGTAGCACTATCTAGGAAGATGATCATCCGAAATTTAGTAGGAGATCACTACCTGGGTGCTTACTGAATTAACTCAGAACAAATTCAGGTTCTTTTAATACATTCGAAATATTTTCTTTCTAACTTCGTATTACTAAGAAAAAAGAAATGTTGTTCATCAACACTTCCATTTCAGCCAATCCGTCTGGCCAGAATATTTAAAATAACTCCAAAAATGCTCTAAAGCAAAAACAACCGAATTGTTCCTATGAACAATTCCTTGCCCAAAATACGTTTGGAAGATTGTGTTACCATGTGTTTTTGCATGAATATGTTTCAAAACATGAAAATGATGCAGTCTTAGAAAATTATGGTTATGTAGGATGTGATGATTACGAGCATAATGATATTTTCGAATGAAATACATAACCATAATTTCTCAAAGAACACCTAATTCAATATTGTGCCTAATGTCATTCTTCGAATATACTTGCAGAAATGGCACCACTAAACTTGATCCATCCACGTTTGTTCATCGATTTTGAATCAACTGGACAATGTCCTGGACTAGATTATGGCTTCTGGTCCAACAAGATTACGTATCTAAAGGACGTCACGACCATTCTACGTTACACAGGACATCTTCAAATTGTCAGCTCCGTGCTAAACAAACTCGAGGTTGGCCGAATGACTATTGCTGACGGCATCGATGTCATTGAAGGCTCCATTTTCATGATTGAAGTCATGGAAAATGGTGCAATGTTGGACGCACCAACTTTGCACTCCTATGAATTGATTCATAACACATCATTGGCTTTGTGCCAACACATGAAAGAAGTTCAAAACGGAGCTATACGTGCTTCCACACTTAAGAGCCCTCCACCTCCAGGATCGGATCCCTAGAATAAAAAGACTTCTGGTGGCTTCGTGACAACCTTTCTGATTTCTTCTCCTCCACGGGACAATCATGTAAGCGCATCTGACAACTCTGAGATACGTTCTCACACATCCGACCCCCGGAAGAAAATTTTCAAATATTATAAGACAAGGGGCCGCAAGCACATAGCGCTTATGCAATGCTATATTTACGGAATAAAAGGTCACTTCTCTCGGGACTGTTCCGAGTTCCATAAGGTACCCTTTTAAAAATCCTAGACCCTATTTATGCCTTTACTCCTATGCATTTGTTGCTAATTCATCTTTTCATTGAAATATTGATACAGGAGTAATCCAGTACGCATTTACGTCCGTACTGGATTTGTCAAGTTTTCATCGTTGTGACGACAAAACACGAAACATAAATCAGGATCCAGCAGCAAAGGCAAAGACACGACATTGCCATATTTTCAGCTTCGTTGCGGATTCATACTGTTGTTACTTAACACAGTCCATGTGTCGGGCGTCTGTTATTATTTCTATTTTCTTATTCCAGTTGTTGTTGTCATTTTGAACAATTAGGGCAAAGCGTTAGATAATCTTTTTTCTTTTTGATAGTTAAAATATCAAGGTTTGACATCAATATCTATGAGAGATTCATTAATTCTCTTGGAATTTTCTGTCGGATCTTTTTCTTCAAACTTGTGACAAACTTGCTAATAAGCGTTAAATAGAATAAAACTTGGAAAGCAGTAAAAATTGTAAAGATAACATGAGTTAAGGCTCGTGGTTCACCATCTCTTTGGATTCGGCTAATCCAAGTTGAGCTCCGGAATCGGATGCTCTTGTAGTTTCTATTATATTCTCAGAAATCACAAAGAATATACAGTGTACAAGCTTTCAAGAACAACAATCAAAAATTCAGAAATAGGCTAAACAGATGCCAAAAAAACATCATAATTATAGATCACGATGTTAACAATCAATCTAACCGATTAGAATAGGTCAGATCTAACTAAAATCACCGGAGAACCAGAGAAGATTTCAGAGAGATGCAAATCAAGAGAGAGATAATTTCGTGTAATATCACGTTTCTCGAAAAATCCTGCTTTTATATCCTGTCCTTCCCTTTAATCCTGATCGTAGGATGAGTTCTTATCAACGATCAGGATATGTTGGAGATGAGAGCAATTATAGACCACTCGATCAATCATAAGATGAACGGCTTGGATTTTGTCGATTACTTACTAACCCCCAACTGTCTGATCTTGTCAGACAACGAACGCCTTAGATGATTTCAAAGGTTTATCTTCAGCTTCCTCGAGAAGCTAACTTTGCAGCCCTAGGACTATCAAGATGAGATGAGCCAGTTCCTTGAGAACCTTCTAATTTTCACCGTTAGATTACAAATAAAACGAACGATTATTATTAATTCACAGATTTAAGCATATACAATGCTCAGCCAATATAATTCAAACCTTAAATATTTTGGCTTTGTTCCAATATTAGGTCAACAGCCACTTACTTTTAAACAACATTTGTTAAACTAGTCATTAAAACTTAAATCTTGTATATAAATCCAATCATCGGGTGCTACAAGATTTGTTGTGTGACGATTTTAAAGATGAGTGATAAAATTGGTCACCAAGCCTAATTCTTGTACTTGAATTAGTTAATTTAATCATGGTGGACTTTTGTCATTCATATCATTTTCCTGATTTATGCAGTCTAGTCTAATTTTGTAAAAAAAAAAATAGGAGTTTTGTTTTAAGAAATTACTGATTTTATTTGCAATTAGGCGTGAAATAATTAAGAATATATATAGTCGATTTATGCAGTCTAATTTTGTAAAAAAAAAAGGAATTTTGTTTTAAGAAATTACTGATGGCAATTACGCGTGAAATAACTAAGAATATATATATTACCAATTATCACTTTCAGAGTTATTTTGAAATATTAAAAGAACATATAAATTTTGAAGTGTATTCACTTACTTTTTTTTTTCTGGATAATATCTAAGATTTGTTCTATGCTATTCGTGTAATGAGAGAAAAGAATAGGAATGCATGTAGAATGTATTTATATCAATATTTACATATATTATGTTTAATAAGTGTACTTACATACGAGTTGCTATTTATTGCACTGGGCAATCACAGTAAAGGCCACCGCCGCTGCCATGGCTAGTCTCAGCCTCACCTTTGCCTCGTAGTTAATATAATCCAACAACTCGTTTGGATTCATTTTTACTTCAACCATCACCCGATTGTTTATCACATCAGTTTCAACTGCTTTCACTCTTCCTACACATGTTGAAAAATAAAAACATGTCAAACATTAGATTACCATCGTAGCCGTCCCTGCATGAGCATATTAACGATGTGAAAATGTGTATTCGCACTCAATTTTTCCCATATCAAACTCACCTTCTCCTTTCATCTTGTTTTTGTACTTCTTCACTTTCTTTGCACATTGCTCTCCGAGCATGAACATATTCATTACAATCTCGATCTTTTTAAGATACGGCAGTGTTTCTATCCCCTTTGATTTATGTGGATGAGGGTAACGACTCATTGTCCTTTCCACCCCTTCAGGATAAGGATGATTGCCTTTCACTATGACACATTTTGTAGGCCAGTCAAGCTCAATATCCTGAACACCTAAAAAACAAAAACAACCACAAATATATATAAAATTAGATATAAACACATCTAAAGCTACAGTTGCATTGTATATAACATGCTTACCTCTATAATTTACCAATGAGTCCTCATAATATTTCGGGCATCCTTTACAGATCTGATCAGCCTGCATGGTGATGGTGAATTGATGCAAATCAGCCATTAGTTTATTCCTAGCCATTGTTCTCAGTGAAAGAAAGTGTGATTATGAAACAGAAATCAGAATGGAGTGAAAATTTATAGCACATTGAACAGTCTGAATTCTCCAGAGTCACGAGTAGTTGATTAGGCAGCTCTCAAGATCAATTTCTAATTCATGAAGGCCGCTTTCACGATCCAGTGATTGAAATTTTTTCATTCACTTCCCTTTTTCTGTAAAATAATTAAGTTAAATTTTGCTTTTTCAATTTTGAGCTGAAAAAGCATCAGTGTTCAAAGTGGCATTTTTTTGCCTTGCGCTATCTGCGCCCATAAATGAAAGTTTTTATCTATAAAAAAAGTTATCATAACGAATGTATGTACAAATTTTAGTCCCCTCATGACTAAATTTGTACAAACATTCGTTATGATTCAACTTTTTTTATACATAAAACTTTCATTTACAGGGCACAGACAGCGCAAGGCAAAGAAATACCACTTTTAACACTGATGCTTTTTCAATTCAAATTTTAAAAAAAAAAAAAAAAAAGAGTAAAATTTAACTTAATTTTACATAAAAAGGTATAGGAGCGGCCTTCTTGAACTAGAAATTAATCTTGAGCGCTACCTAACAACTACTCGTGACTCATGAGAATTTAGAATGTTGAATCCACTATAAATTCACTTCAATTCTGTTACATAATCACCGACAAGTGAACAATGGAGAGGAATAAAATCAGGGCTGAATTGCATCAATTCAGTATTTACATGCAGTCAGATAAGCTATGTTCAGGGTGCGCAAGATATTACGAAGATTCCTTAGTTAACTATAGAGGTAAGCATACAATGCAATTGTAGCTTTAGATGTGTTTATATCTAATTTTATATCATATTTGTTGTTGTTGTTGTTTTTTAGGTGTTCAGGATATTGAGCTTGACTGGCCTACAAAATATGTCATAGTGAAAGGCAATCACCCTTATCCTGAAAAGGTGGAAAGGACAATGAGTCGTTAACCTCATCCATATAAATCAAAGGGGATAGAAACACTGCCGCATCTTAAAAAGATCGAGATTGTAATGAATATGTTCATGCACGGAGAGCAATGTGCAAAGAAAGTGAAGAAGTACATAAAAAAGATGAAAGGAGAAGGTGAGCTTGATATGGGAAAAATTGAGTGCGAATACACATTTGATGGTAATCTAATGTTTAATATGTTTTTTTTTATTTTTCATCATGTGCAGGAAGAGTGAAAATAGTTGAAACTTGAAACCGATGTGATAAACAATCGGGTGACGGTTGAAGGAAAAATGAATCCAAACGAGTTGTTGGATTATATCAACTACGGCAAAGGTGAGGCTGAGGCTAGCCATGGCGGTGGCGGTGGGCTCTACTTGTGATTGCCCAGTAGAATAAATAGCAAATAGCATATCATATGTAAGTACATTTATTAAGCATAATATATGTGAATATTGATATAAAGACATTCTTCATGCATCCCTTTTTCTTTTCTCTCATTAAACGAATAACGCAGAACAACTCTTAGATATTATCGAGAAAAAAAAAACGTATGTGAATACATTTCAAAATTTATAAGTTCTTTTAATATTTCAAAATAACTCTGAAAGTGATGATTGCTAATAAACATATATATTATTAGTTATTTCACGCATAATTGCCAATAAAATCAGTAATTTCTTTAAACAAAATTCCTATTTTTTTTTACAAAATTAGACTAGACTGCATAAATCAGGAAAATGGTATAAATGACAAGTCTGACTTTCTTAATGCATCAAAGTTAAAGTGCAAGGCGCTCTCAAAATGGAAAAAAAAAAAAACTCGAAAAAAATATTTACCTTAAACGGGAATTAAATTAAAATAGGCTATATCCCTTGCCTTCCCCGACTGCTTCCCACCGGTAACTCACTTTTCCGGTGAATCGGTTTCTTCCTCCGATTCCATTCCCCGACTGCTTCCCACCGGTAACTCACTTTTCCGGTGAATCGTTTTCTTACTCCGATTCCATTCGCTTCCACCATTCTTATTCATCTTTTCCCCATTATCCAAAATGCTCCTCGAAGGCTTCAATTGCTAGGTGAATGAGTTGGAAGTTTAGAGAATGGCATTAGAATACAAAAAAAAAAAAAAGAGAAAAACAGATTGAAGGTAAGGAGAGAAAATCCAGATACACGGGAGACTTCAAGAAATCGAAAAGCGAATAGGTGAGATTTGACAGACAATTTAAAGATAACATTTATGGAGAAAAACTAAGAGAAAAATTAGATTGGAGGGTGAAAAATTAATTTATATCCCACGTGATATTTTCACTATTTTTTTTATGTTTTTTTATATTTAAAAATAACTCTTGAATACAATTCAAAATTTCTATGTTTTTTTTATATTTAAAAATAACTCTGAAAGTGATCATTGCTAATATATATTGAAACGAAACACGCGGAATAATTGCCAATAAAATCAGTAATTTATTGAAACAAAACTCCTAATTTTGTAAGCATAAATAAAGAAAAAGGCATAACTTTCAAAGTTAATGCATCAATATTAAAGTGCAAGGCGCTCTGAAAAGGAAAACAAACCTCGAAAAAAATATTTAAAAGAAAAAAATATTTTTATACTTTTATTTAATTTTTACCTTAAATATTCGAATTCCGCAGATCTCCGCCGTTCCTCCCCGGCCGTTCCATCTGCAAGGTCACCGAGAACGGAAACTCACTTTTCCGGTGAATCATTTTCTCCCTCCTCCGATTCCATCCGCTTCCCCAATATCCAAAATGCTCCTTGTAGGCTTCAATTGATTGGTGAATGAGTTGGGGTTTAGAGAATGGCTTTACAATTAAAAAAGAAAAAGGAAAGAGAGATAGAGATTGAAGTTAAGGAGAGAATCCAGATAGCGGAAAAGAGAATCGGTGAGATTTGACGGTAACTTTTATCGAGAAAAATTAGATTGGAGAGAGAAAAATTAGATTTATATCCCACGTGAATTTTTTACCATTTTTTTAAAATAAATTAAAAACACAATTCAAGGGCAAAATAGGAAATAAAGCATATTACGAATTTAGGGCTTGAGAGAGATTATTCCGGCAGACGCCGCGGTTAGTCCGCCGATGGAATCGGCGGTCGGAAACAAAAAAAAATTACAGATCTCAGATGATTTGGTGCCAGATACAGCAAAAATAGAACAATAATTCAAAAGAAAAGAATACATCAAAGATTAGTCGAGAGATGGAAAGCAGAAAGATGCGAAAAACTAAAAAGGAAAATAACCAAAAACAAATAATCAAAAAAAATAAGAGAACAGATCAAAAAGAGGATCGATGGAAGGCTGTCAAACCTTTTGCCTTTTGGAGAAGTTTGAAGAAATTTTTGCAAATCTGGGGTGTGAAGGGAGAAAAGAGAAGACGAAGAAAGAAAATTGTTGAACAGTCAAAGGTGAAAATGGATCTGCAAAAGCTGTTGGATTTTATCGACTTCTGTGAAAGCTTCCCAGTAGTGGAGAGTAACATCGGTGGCATCTGCTGTGATTGCTATGTAAAATAAAAATAAATCATATGTAAATAAAGAGAAAACTGGTATACATACCAAAAAAAAAAAAAAAAAGAGAACTGGTATAGCACACTAATTTTAGCACACTAAAAACACACTAATGCTATGGGTTCACTGGTTTTACCAATCATTTTTATGTGTTTAACACTTTTGGGCCCACTAGATCTGACGTGGCAAGCATTAGTGTGTTTTTAGTGTGCTAAATTAGTGTGCTAAATCATTTCTCGTAAATAAACTTTAAACAATGTGAGTGAATAATGCCCTGTTTTGCACAGTCTTCTTAAAATTATAATCCAATTATAATCATATTTTTTCAAAAAATAACTCTTCACTTTTTCAAAAAAAATCATTATAATTCAATTATAAGTATAAGAGAGTCTGCGCAAAACACCCCTTAAATAATAAGAAAACAGACTCTACATGTATTTTTAATGAACTAGAAAGAGTTCTATAATATGACAGCAGCAACTTTGAATTATTTTTAATTGTTTGTTCATTATTTAATAAAAAGTCAATATAATTCAAACCTTAAATATTTTGGCTTTGTTCAAATATTAGGTCAACAGCCACTTAATTTTAAACAACATTTGTTAAAACTTAAATCTTGTATAAAGATCCAATCATCGGGTGCTACAAGATTTGTTGTGTCGATTTTAAAGATGAGTAATAAAATTGGTTGTCTAATTCTTGTACTTAAATTAGTTAATTTAGCCCATGTTTTGCGCAGTCTTCTTACAATTATAATTGGCTTATAATCACATTTTTTCAAAAAATAACTCTTCATTTTTTAAAAAAATATGATTATAAGCCAATTATAAGCATAAGAAGGCTGCACAAAACGCCCCCTAATCATGAGAGACTTAAATTTGTATAAACATTCGTTATGATTTAACTTTTTTATACATAAAAAAGTTTATTCATGGGCTCAGACAGCGCAAGGCCAAAATAATACCACCTTTAACACGGATGCTTTTTCAGCTCAAAATTGAAAAAGTAAAATTTAACTTAATTATTTTCCAGAAAAAGGTATGGGAATGAAATTTTTTCAATCACTATAGGAATTGGATCGTGAGAGTTGCCTAGAAAAATCCTTGTAACTCTTGAGAATTCAGCGAATCAATTGTTAAATCTGCTATAAATTTTTACTTCCATTCAATTTCATAATCACCAATTTTTCAGATGGAGAGGAATAAACTCAGGGCCGATTGGCATCAATTCAGCATATGCATGCAGGCCGATGAGATCTGTAAAGGGTGCCTGAAACATTTTGAAGATTCTTTGGTAAATTATAGAGGTAAGCATGTTATATATGATGCAATTGTAGCTTTGCAGGTGTGATATATGATTTTATATCATATTTGTTGTTGTTGTTGTTTTGTTTTCTAGGCATTATATTGCACTTAACTGGCCTAAAACATGTCATAGTGAAGGCAATTACCCTTATCCTGAAGGGGTGGAAAGGACAATGAGTCGTTACCCTCATCCACATCATTCAAATGGCACGAAAAAACTATCATATCTTAAAAAGATCGAGATTGTCATGAATGTGTTCCAGTGTTATTCGGGCGCGCCCCAAGCACGGGGAGCTTAAGGCGCCTGCAGCGTCGTCCCCGGACAGAGGCGGAGGCAAGGGGACCAAGGGGGCCATGGTTCCCAAGATTTAAAAAAAATTATTTTACATGTAAAAAAAATTGTTTTTAGAATTTGGTCCCTATTGAAATTAAAGTTTTTTTTCCTTTACAGTACAAAGTTAGTCTAGACTAATTGGTTGGGGAAATTAATGCTCTCACATGCATCAGGATTTCGAATCTATTGTACTTCAATTTTATTTGAATACTTTTTGTCTTTAACTACTAGGCAAAAGAAAAAGTACCTCTGTCATCTAACGGTCCGTTTGGTAACAGACCTGCGATGAGATAATGCATGTTATCCTTAGTTATTAATCGTTTGATATCAAAATGTATTTTTTTTCACGCGCGGGATAACCCCAAAATTTCGGCTAACTAGGTGATAAAACGCCAGTTTTTA
>JAOWBN010246999.1:0-11790 GCA_028565015.1 Pinguicula moranensis | reverse complement strand
TTATAGGATCACAATTTATCTATATTTAATCGGATCATAATGCATTGCTAGATGCCGCTTATGGTAGTACCGATTTAAATATGGATCCTATTAGGTCGCTCTATCTGGTGAACTGAATAATTAAATAATTAATTATGTGAGACATAATTGGCGAATTTCACGGACGAAAATTAATTGTTTTTGGTGAGACCACCCAATTTAATTGCATTTTAATTGGAATTAATGAGATTAAATTTTGGATATTAATTTGCTATTGGGCCCGAATTAAATTCGAACCCAAAGGTATTAAAATCAATTGGGTCTAAAGCCCAATTGAATACAAGTCTCGACTTGGGCCGAAAGCCCAAAGTCTTATGAGATAAGAAACGAGACTTCGTTATTCTCTCCATCTTCTCCGATCGCGACATCTTCTTTATTCGGTGGTTGCTTCGGTGGTTGAGGGAGTGAATGAGGCAGATTGAGATCCGATTTTCACGGGAGTGTCGGGTGGCTTCCTCGATCTTGCATTATAAACCTGCATTTTCGTCTTCCTTTCGTAGTGGTTTTTTGGTTCTTGACCGACGAGTTTTTGGAGAAATCCGTCCGACCACCATTCTTCGCCGGAAAAAGGGACTAGCATCCCCTTCACTAGCCAGGGAGTGCACGTGGTAGAGACCTTCCTATTTTGGGGGTTTCTGTGATCTCGTTTTCGCACGGATTTGTTGTTCGAAGATTTCGGGTTCAACTGTTTTCCGGCAAGATCTTCCATCTCCGGCGACCAAGAAAGGTTAGTATGGCTTACCTTGAGCTCCTTAATACACGAATTGAACGTTATTGAAGCTTGATTTTAAGTTTTGTTTCGGAATTGAGAATTTTGGAAAAACAAAAATTGAGCTCGTAGATCCTACAGCAAACTATTATCTATCAGTCATGTCACGAAGGAGTTGATTTTTACGGCTCTAATGCATCCTACTTTTTGTATCCAATAGGATATTCAGATGGGGGCTATCATTGGGCGTGGCATTGAGCGCGAGGAACTGTACCATGTGGATGAGGTGGCTCAACATAGAACTGCGATGCTGACTCATGGGACAGTGGATAGACAAGCATAACTATGGCACCGACGTCTGAGACATGCATTACATGGTTATCTTAAACTATTATTCCCTAACTTTTTTAAATCACTTCTTTTTCATGTGATACATGTCATTTGGCTGAAAGTAATCGCCAATCCTTTCAACACGATAATACCCGAACTTGAGAATTTTTTTCTCTTATTCACTCTGATGTGTGGGGTTCCCCGAACTCTAGGAATAGTCAATTTTGTTATTTCCTATTATTTAGCGATGATTGCACTCGAATGACTTGGGTATATTTCTTGAAAAATAAATTTCAGGTTTTCCAACGATTTGTTGATTTTTATACCTTAGTTGAAACCCAATTCCATAAAAAAAAAATTGAATCCTTAGATCTGATAATGGGGAAAGTATGTCAAGCAATCCATGAGAGATTTTTTCTTACAGCAAGGACTCATTCATCATACCACATGCTCACATACACCATAACAAAATGGGTTTGCCGAACAAAAGAATAGAATTATTCTTGAAATGATCTGGGCATTTATGCTTGAATCTAAAGCTCCTCCGACCCTCTGTCCAGAAGCCATAGCCACCTCTGTCTATCTCATTAATTACCTTCCTACTAATATCATTGACTACACACTTCACTACGAACCTTTTCTACATACACACCAGTCCCCTCTGCCCTTGTATTACCACAAATAATATTTGGATGTTTGGTCTTTGTCCATATTCCACTGGTTGAAAAAACCAAACTTGACCATTGTGTTATTAAATGTGTATTTGTGGGGTATAGTGCACACAAGAAGGGTATCGATGTTTTGATCCTATTAAAAACCACATCTATACAACCATGACTGCATTTTTCTGGAAACTGAGTACTACTATACCTACCCAATCCATTGGTTAGGGGAGAATCATCAACAGGACCTTCTGAATTGGCTACTCAGCACCCCAATTACCAAAGCTACTACAAAACTAGCTCCTGGCCACATAAAATAGGTCTCTGTGCCAAAATATCGCTCATCCACCCCATCCGAAAGTCCTTAGGTAACAAGTTCTGATCTTGAGGCATGAACACAAGTATCACACTAGAAAAATTAGGAAACACAATTTTAACGTAAACAATTGATGAATGGCTTATACGTCTGTGTTATAGTCAGGCTTGTCGTTCAGCCATCTCGTAAGCCAGCACTGCGGTTCCCTATTGAGTCACCTCATAAACATAGTACAACCCTCTCGCTCAGTGCCACGCCCAATGATCATCCCCGTCTGAATATTCTGCAAGAGAAAAAATGTAGGGCACATCAAAATTGTACAGTTAAGATCCTTTGTAACATGACTAATTGATAAAAGCTTGTACAACAATGAAGGAACATAGAAATAGTTCGACAATTTCAGTGCAAAGCACAGATCAATCGATCATGCGCCCTGAACCGGTCCTAGCTCCCATTAGTTGTCTGAATATAGGACTTTGTGGGAATGAAGGGAACACGCATATTTGATGAGGCATTTGTCATGGTATCAGTGGCCCCACAGTCGAACAACCACTGTCCAGATTTCTCGAATGATGCAAGCCACGGGTTTCTGTCTCATCAAAACATCCATGCATCAAATATTTTTTATTATTGATATTTGGGGTTCGAATATGAGTTTTTTTAAGTTGGATGATGATTTGGTATTTTTTGGGAAAGCCGAGGGTCTGGTGGTGGTTTTAGATTTTTGTGGGAATGTATGTATATATATATATATATGATGTCGGACAAGTGCGGGGTTGGTTCTTGGATTTTTGGAAGGGTTGAGGGCGTATGTATCATCTCAAGCATATTATGAGGCCCAAATAAATGGTTGTGTGCTTCTCAACACCGCAAATCTCTTCTTGAGGATGCCGAATGCCTGCTCTATGACATTGCGTGCTGCAACATGCCGAAAATTGAATAGTTATTGTTTGTTCTGCAGTCTGCGAGAAAAGACACCCCACTCATGTAGATGGTAACTTGTCTGTCGGTATGGTGCAAGAAATCTCTCACAATTGGCGTAGCCACTGTCGCATAGGTAGTAAGTCCCTTAATAAAATAAGAAAATGTTAGTATAATAGTACAGTATACTTGAATTGAATAATGCTAAACTGACTCTTCTGGACCTTAAGTCCATTTGGACGAGTGATGGCGTTGCGAACACGCGCCCGTCAGATGTTGAATCGTCCCACCCAACAAGTATATACACAAAACTCCCCTCCGATCAAACAAGGACCTCTGCCAAATAACCTACATTATGCCCCGCGTACCAGACGCACACATATGTGACAATCTCATAAATTAAGTGCCGTCGGCATTAAAATACATAAGCTGATTTCGCCTGGTTTTCTTTCGTAACATTTACACCTCATACGGCCTACCAGCACCAGGCAACAATAACATTCAATTCTCCATGGCAATTTTATGAAGTACAGAAAATTGAGGCAAATTTAGGAGACGGCACAAACTTCTCACCGGAAGGAGAAACACTAAGGAGAAAAAATGGATGAGACTCAATCTCCACTTCATCTCCTGATATTCCCTTCTCTTGTATGCATCTTCTTGTTGTGGGCTATTTTCAGATTTCTCCGTCAACCTGCTGCAAGTAGCCTCTCACCGCCGTCGCCGCCGAAGCTTCCAATACTCGGAAATCTCCACTTACTGGGTTCATTGCCGCACCAGGATCTCCATTTGTTGGCTAGGAAGCACGGCCCGCTCATGCTTCTTCACTTGGGACGGACACCGGTGCTTGTCGTTTCGTCCGCTGATGCAGCACGTGAAATCATGAAAACCCACGATCTAATCTTCTCAGACAGGGCCATATACAAGGTCCAGAGAAGGCTCATGTACGACTGCAAGGATTTGTCTCTCGCTCCGTACGGCGAATACTGGAGGAATCTGAAGAGGATATTCACCCTCCAGCTGCTCAGCAACAAGAGGGTTCAATCTTTCCGTTCGATTAGGGAAGAAGAAACTGCCCTCTTAGTAAACAAGATTGCAAATTCTACAGGACCGGTGAATTTGACTGAGTTGCTCCCTGAGTTCACTAGCTCGATTGTTTGCAGATCCGCTTTCGGGTGGAAGTACAGTGAATCGGAGAACGGTTCGAAGTTCGTGAGGCTGCTGGAAGAGTTCTCAGAGCTGATGGGAAATGTGGGGATCGCTGATTTCATTCCATGGCTTGGTTGGATCACTCGAGTCAACGGCGTCGACGGGAGGGTCGAAAGATTGGCAAAAGAAATGGATGATTTTCTTGAAGATGTGATTGAGAGACGCTTGAAACAGGACCCTGTCGTTGAGAAAAAGGCCGAAAACTTCCTCGATATTATGCTTGAGATATACAATGACAAAACTTGTGATGTCTCCATCGTCACAGATACTATAAAAGCGACAATCTTGGTAAGTTCTTCATTTTGGAATAGAATGCAGTCGTGCACACAACCTGTTTGATTATTGTCATTTCCCTGTTATGCAGGATGTGTTTGTTGCCGGTACAGATACGGTGTCTACCGTCACAGAATGGGCCATGGCAGAGCTATTGAAGCATCCAATAGTCATGAACAAATTGCAAAACGAGGTAAGAGAAATCAATGGTGACAAGCATGACATAACTGAGGAAGACTTGGAACAAATGACTTATTTGAAATCCGTGATCAAGGAAACTCTTCGTTGTCACCCGCCATTGCCGGTATTAGTCCCAAGAGTTGCAAGCGAAGATGTGATCGTCAAAGGGTACCTCATTGCAAAAGGAACAACTGTGATGATCAATGCTTGGGCTATCGGGAGGGATCCTTTGTCTTGGGATGATGCTGAAGAGTTTAAACCGGAGCGATTCTTGGATTGTGCGGTGGATTTTAAGGGAATGGACTTCGAGTTGATTCCTTTTGGAGCTGGTAGAAGGGGTTGTCCTGGTATAGCATATTCTATTGGGACTATTGAGTTATTACTGGCACATCTTGTGCAGAAATTTGAGTGGAAGTTGCCTGGAGAAGTAAAAGAAGGAGAGATGGATATGAGTGAACGGCCAGGGGTAACAGTACGGAGAGATCTTCCTCTTCTAACAGTTGCCACTCCGTTTGCTGGTTAGAGCTTCTTATTGTTATGAAGTTGTTGGATCTACGTTTGGATATTGTACATAAGTTGAAATACTCTGCTTAGAAATGTAGAATATAGGCCTGGCTGAGGCACAACGTTCAGATGATGGATCTCGCACAGGGCTTGCCTAGTGAGGTCAGGGGTTCGAATCTGGCTGGGTAAATATCTGGCTTGACATCTCTGGATTAGTCTGTGAGTCCATGGGATACCGAAGTGGGTCAGTATCTGATTACCTACCAAAAAAAAAAAAGATCATTTCCTTACCTCTAGAAATCTTTCATTATTGTAGTATTCTAATATCTATAAAATACTTGTAAAATCAAGAAGAAATACATACGAATATACGAATTGTTGTTCGTAACCAAGAATACTTTCGCTTATTATGGTATCAGGGCAGACACTGATCCATGGATTCGGCCTCTAGCTCATCATCTACCTTAGGAGGTGCTAACTTGCATCAAATATGTTTGCCAATGAATCAACCAAACCCCTGGCGAAATCTTCGGCGGCATCGTATAAGACGAGACAAACCTCGAAAGATCTGTCGGCTCAACTCGCCCAACTCCTAAAACAGATGAACCCCTCGGATAGTAGCCACAATGTCGTCATCACCGTAAAGCTCAACGACCACAATTACACTCTATGGTCGATATTAATGTGGGTAGCGATTTTGTGCTGAGGGAAACTCCATCGCATCATCGATGCTCCCTCACCTCCGGTCCAAACCATCCCCAATGGGGACAGAAAAACCTCAATATGTTATCCTAGATTCTCAAGGCAATTGATCCAAAATTAGTTAACAACTTTGCGGAGTAGCCGTTAGACAAAGACCTTTGGTATGTCTTAGCAACTACATACAATGGCAGAAGCAATTCGTTACAGATCTTTGATCTAACTATTAAGGTGAATTGTTAACACCAAGTACAGGGAACCCTTGAGCAGCTCTACATCACTCTCCAGCGGATATGTAGAGACATATGCCGCATGCATCCCAACCTGATGAAGTCAGCGATAGATATCAAGACAATTTAGGGGTTATTTTGTGCCACCTTCTTATGCTTATAATTGGCTTATAAGAATCTTTTTTCAAAAAATGATGAGTAATTTTTTAAAAAAATGTGCTTATAATCCAATTATAATTTTAAGAAGGCTACGCAAAAGATGGGCTTACTCTCACATTTATTCCAGTTTCTTATATGAATAAATGAGGAGTCTGATGGCCTAAAAAGGGATCTCCTGAAGGAGGATCATATTCCCTCAGTTGAGGTCGCCCTATTCCACTATTTGTCGAAAGGCAACCCGCCTCAACATCCTAAAACCCGTGAAGGGCGGCGGTAATGACGCATCATTGGGCGTTGAAAGTGGCTTGGTCGCCAAATCTCGATTAGATCAGACAAAATCCTCAACCAAATCACTATCTTGAGCAGGAATATAGGATAGATCCAAGCTTTGGTTTGCGGATTGTCAAAAAAGGGCGCATACAATTGAAGCCTGAAGGGTGCTTCAAACGAATAGATTACCTGAGTGATGGCCAGACGCAAAGAAGTGAGGATGAGAGGTGCACCCATCAGCACTATGAGAAACTCCTCGACTGCCAGCACTCGCGGCAATGAGTCATGGATCGATCGTGTTTGATGTGATTGCAACTTGAACTGCGCATGGAGAACACGGACTGGCGATAAACTCGGAATTGATAGGTAATGGATTTGAGATCAAACCCTTGCTCTCAAGTCCACGTGCTTCATTGTTGTTGTTGTTATTATTATTATTATTATTATTGTTGTTGTTGTTGTTGTTGTTATTATTATTATTATTATTATTATGTCCTCACAGTTTCTTTGATTTTGCAAATACACCCTCAAGTTTCCCAACGTAGACGATACGCCAATCCAGTCTTCAACTCTGTAGAAGCCCGAGATACCCACCACCACCAAACTAATATAGAAAATGGAAAAACGTCCCCCAGCACTTCCAAAAATCCCATAACCAACCCCCCACCCACAAAAATCCAAAACCACCAGCAGACCCTCGACTTTCCTAAAAAATACCAAATCGTCCTCCAATTTCAAAAAATTCATGTCTGAATCCCGGTATCGATAATCCAAAATATTTCATGCTTGGATGCTTTGATGAGAAAGAACATGTCGCTTGCATTGTTCGGGAAACTAGGATGGGAAACCTGGATTGTGGTTGTTCGATTGTGGGGCCACTGGCACCATGAAAATGACTCATCGGATATGTGTGTTCCCTCCATTCCCACAAAGTCCTATATTCAAACACCTACAAGATCGATTGAGTTGTCCCTTGGGCTAAATTGTCAAACTGTTTATATGTTCATTTATTCTCGTGCAAACTTTTGTCGATTAGTCATGTGACAAAGGAGCTTAACTATACAATTTTGATGTGTCCTACTTTTTGCCTCTTGCTAGATATTCAGACGTGGACGATAATTGGACGTGGCAATGAGCGAGGGGGCTATACTATGTCGATGAGGTGACTCAACGGGGAACCGCAATGCTGACTCATGAGACGGCTGACAGGCAGGTCGGGCTGTGGCACAGATGTATAGGCCATCCGTCAACGAGTTACCTTAAAATTCTATTTCCAAGTTTTTCCAGCACTTTAGTCATTTCCAATGTGACACTTTGTTATCGCTAAAAGTCATAGACATTCGTACCTTGTGTCTCATAGTCGAACCTCTTCTGCTTTTGCTTTAGTGCATTCAAATGTGTGGGGTCTATCCCGAATTCCAGCTCAACTAGATTTTGATATTTTTTACTATTTATTGATGAATTTACTCGTATGGTTTGGGTATATTTTGGAAGAACAAATCTTAAGTATCTACAAAATTCATATGAATGAACATGCTCAGTATACCTCGCCTGTAAGCAAGATATGAGGGTGAAATGTGTGTAGTCGTACCCTATCTTCAAAAAAATAAAGAGATTATTTCCATAGAGATTTTCAATTCGAATGACCTTTAAATTTTTTGAAAACTTTGAGAGTTTCTAAAATAAAGATGGAGGCTCGTGCTTCATATGAGATCATAACTAATCTCATCTTTGACAATCTCATAAGTGGCACTGTTATTAAAATACATAAGTTGAACCTGACATGGTTTTATATAATAACATTTTACATGTAGGCCTCATGTGGACTAACAGCAACAACAAAGATAACATATTTGAATATGTACGTTCGGCTATGGAGTTCTTAAGGTTGCTTGATGAAGACAGGAAAATAGAGAAAATAGGTCATAAACATTATTGTTTATTACTTATTTCTTGGTGATTATTACATACAAGTACAATAGTGATTTTTATAGATCAAGTACATGAGATAGATTGTTATTCTAAAATATTTTCAACTATGCAGTTGTTCAGTGCCACTCGACTATGCTGGAGGTTCATTGTAGCCTGAGACGGAGGACGCCTACGATAAGAGCTGGGGCGGAGCTTGTTATTGGGATTAATCTGGTGAGGTCCCTTTATGGGGCCCAACTGAGATACCTAGTAGGTGTATCTACAAATGGCGCATGAGACACAAATTGCTTATATGGTCGACCTGGCCCCACAACTATCTATAAAAAAAAAGAGTATAAATTCACGAAGGAAATTTTTCATTAAGAATAAACTTTGGGTGTAGCAAAAATAATTTTAAAAAAAATTATACATAAATTTGTATATATGTATTAAAAATTTAATATAAAAGTGACAGTGACAGATATATTACCAGTCAAATTCGATCCCTAAACTCACTAGGCAAGCCCTGTGTGTCAGGAGTCGTGGCCTCGACCAACACGCACGCTTGGAAAGTTAGGGAACCATGGCCAGCTCCCCTAACTTGGCCACTGAAAATGTGGCAGCTGTTCGGTGAGCTTGTAAGTCAAAAAGTGGGGCAACAACATTCAATTCGCCATGCTAACTGTATATCAACTACATAAAAATGAAGCAAATTTAGGACACAACACAAAACTTCTGATCGCAAAAAAAAATGGATGAAACTCAATCTCCACTTCATCTCCTGATATTCCCTTCTCTTGCATGCATATTCTTGTCGTGGGCTATTTTCAGATATCTCCGTCAACCTGCTGCAAGTAGCCTCTCACCGCCGTCGCCGCCGAAGCTTCCAATACTCGGAAATCTCCATCTACTGGGTTCATTGTCGCACCAGGATTTCCATTTGTTAGCTAGAAAGCACGGCCCACTCATGCTTCTTCATTTGGGACGGACACCGGTGCTCGTCGTTTCGTCCGCTGATGCAGCACGTGAAATCATGAAAACCCACGATATAATCTTCTCAGACAGGGCCGTATACAAGGTGCAGAGTAGGCTCATGTATGACTGCAAGGATTTGTCTCTCGCTCCGTACGGCGAATACTGGAGGAATCTGAAGAGGATCTTCGCCCTTCAGCTGCTCAGTAACAAAAGGGTTCAATCTTTCCGTTCGATTAGGGAAGAAGAAACTGCCCTTTTAGTGAACAAGATTGCAGATTCTACAGGACCAGTGAATTTGACTGAGTTGCTCCCTGAGTTCACTAGCTCGGTTGTTTGCAGATCCGCTTTCGGGTGGAAGTACAGTGAATCGGAGAACGGCTCGAAGTTCGTGAGGTTGCTGGGAGAGTTCTCGGAGCTGATGGGAATTGTGGGGATCGCTGATTTCATTCCATGGCTTGGTTGGATCACTCGTGTCAACGGCCTCGACAGGAGGGTCGAAAGGTTAGCCAAAAAAATGGATGATTTTCTTGAAGATGTGATTGAGAAACGCTTGAAACAGGACGCTGTCGCTGAGAAAAAGGCCGAAAACTTCCTCGATATTATGCTTGAGATTTACAATGACAAAACTTGTGATGTCTCCATCGTCAAAGATACTATAAAAGCGACAATCTTGGTAACTTTTTCATTTAAGAATAGGATGCAATCGTGCACACAACCTGTTTGATTGTTGTCCTTTCGCTGTTATGCAGGATGTGTTTTTCGCGGGTACAGATTCTGTGTCTACAGTCATAGAATGGGCCATGGCAGAGCTATTAAAGCATCCAATAGTCATGAACAAATTGCAAAAGGAGGTAAGAGAAATCATTGGTGCCAAACATGACATAACAGAGGAAGACTTGGAACAGATGGCTTATTTGAAATCCGTGATCAAGGAAACTCTTCGTTATCACCCGTCGTTTCCATTATTAATCCCAAGAGTTGCACGCGAAGATGTGATCGTCAAAGGGTACCTCATTGCAAAAGGAACAAATGTGATGATCAATATTTGGGCTATCGGGAGGGATCCTTTGTCTTGGGATGATGCTGAAGAGTTTAAACCAGAGCGATTCTTGGATTCTGCAGTGGATTTCAAGGGAATGGACTTCGAGTTGATTCCTTTTGGAGCAGGTAGAAGGGGTTGTCCTGGTATAGCATATTCTATAGAGACTATTGAGTTATTACTGGCACAACTTGTGCAGAAATTTGAGTGGAAGTTGCCTGGAGAAGTTAAAGGAGGAGAGATGGATATGAGTGAACGTCCAGGGGGAACAATACGGAGAGATCTTCCTCTTCTTGCAGTTGCCACTCCATTCCCTTGTTAGATCTTCTTATAGTTATGAAGTTGTTGGATCTATGTTTGGATATTGCACATAAGTTGAAATACTCCTCTAAGAAATTCAGAATAACTCCTGTAGACCTCTATGTATAAGGTCATCTTCTTGTACTGGCATAAAAGTCACACTTTACTGCTTGTCTCATTGATCCAAAGGAAATGCATATGTCCATCTATAAAGCTTCAAAGACTGTCATCAATAAGCTTACTCAGATTCAGAGGCACTTTTTATGGGGAGACACCCAACAAAGAACATGGAAAATTCCTTGGTTGCTTGGGAGTAGGGGTGTCCAGCGGAAGTGGAATTAGCGGAAAATCGTTATCGTTTTCGCTATCGTTTTCGTTATTTCGCTTCCGGCGGAATAGTGGAAGCGGAAGCAGTGAACAAAATGCATTCAGCTATATTAGCGGAAGCGATAGCGATAGCAATAGCGGTGTTCCGCTAATTCCGTTAGTACCGTTATTATTTTACTTTAAAAAAAATAAAAAAAAAATTATAAATATAAATTGAATCAATTTCCACAGGAAATCATGTCACGACTTATAATTTGATATTCATCCTGAACATGGAATGGAAAATGGATTGCATGTTTGTTTTGTTGTTGAAACTTGCTAAAATTATGTGTTGTTGGACTCTAATTGTTTTGCGTTGATATCAACAAGTGGAATGTACAATTGAACTGTTGTAAATTGTTGATTAATTTACTGTTGTCTGTTACAGGTGACTGTTTCAAGAAATCTATTATTTTCTTAATTCCTACCTGTTATCAGCAGTTTCTTATTAATATTCTTGTATATTAGCCACTACTTTAATTCTTTTTATAACCATGTTTCTACTACTTGTTTTAGCAGGAAATTTCTATATTTGATTCATTGGATGTACGGGTTTAATTTGCTGAAAAGGTTATAAAAGATTGTGGGAATTTGATAACGTGTTACAAAAATAAAACATCTATAGGCTGCTAAGCATTTATTTATTAGCGGAATTAGCGGATTCCGCTATCGCTACCGCTATCTTAGCGGAAGTAGCG
>JAOWBN010246988.1:0-11790 GCA_028565015.1 Pinguicula moranensis | reverse complement strand
ACTCCCCTAAAGAAGCACTCCAATCCTAGCTTTAATTCAAAGTCTTGGTGGTGAAAAATTCCAAATCGAAACATCAATATGTAAATCCAGCAACTTTTTTTTTCTTTTTATTCTTCTTTTTCTCCTTTCTTCCCGGTGCGAACAATACTATTCCGTGAACAATACTATTCACGAATCATGTGCGCTTTTTTTTCTCTTGCAGCGTCTCCTGTGAACTCCTCCAAGTGGCTGCCCTCTCTCTTCTCTCAATGTTTTCCCTTCACCTTTTGTGCGACTCTCTTTTTTTTATGTGCGAGACTTTTTAATGCAGGGCTCCAACTTTCTTTCTTCTTGGGCTTTGAATTGGGTTTGGCAAAAATTTGCTTGCCTAATTAAAATTTTAGGCCCAAAATTCATTTTCTTTAATGAATTTTCCTAAAAAAATTATAAAACAAACAAAGTGAAAATTATGTCATTATTTCAATAAAAATTATCAAAATGAGTCATTTATAATTATCAACATGTGTAAAATCATAGGAAACAAATAGGTATATTTGATTTCCATCACTGGTTACTCTAAAAAGTCTAGGAAATTTCTCAGGAAGTTGTTTGCTTTTGTGCCATCTATCCAAACAGAATCTAGTTCTTGTTCCTGCACTTTATTGTATCTGAGCATGTTGCTTGAACCAGTTGCAGTTCATTAGGTCTTGGATGTTGTTCCACCATTGAGAAGCATAAGCTCTTCCTCTCTTTCTGCCCCTAAGCCTCCTACTAGGAGATAAAGGCTTTTTGAATTGCGTGATGTCCCCAACACTCCATCAGCTCCATATTTAGATCTAAGAATTTGCAGAGTCGGGTTGTTATTCCCTAATAGGATTCTAGCTCCCCACTTGTCGAGCATTTCCTGATTAAAAACTCTAAATTACTGATACCCATGCCACCCTCATCAATAGCAGTTGTGGTTTTATTCTAGGATATCCAACGAGGTCTTTTCTTACCATCCTGCATATTCCAGAGAAATGCATCTGACAGGATGACAATTTCCTAATTATAACCTGTGGAGCGTTGTGGAAAGCAAAAAATTGAGAAGGTAAGGCAACAAGTATAGAATTTAATAGGATCATCTTACCACCCGAGGACAGAAATTTACGGTCCCATAGGTTGAGAGTGTGTTTGAACGTGTCTAGCACTGGATTCCATGTAGCAACTCTGGAGTGATTAGCACCTATTTGAAGTCCCAGGTATTTAAAAGGAATTGAGCTAGCCTTGAACCCAAAGAAGGCTGACATTTCTTCTATCACATCAGAGTTCAAACCAACTCCCATGGACTACTTTTGGAGTAGTTTATTTGAAGACCTGATGTGATTCCAAATTCATGAGAATAGCTTTCAGGTCTTTGATGGTTTGCCAGCTACCCTCTCCAAGCAGGAAAGTATCAAATGCATATTGTAGATAAGAGCACTAAGAGACCTTCTGCTGCCAGCAGGAAAAGGTCAGGAGATATAGGGGCTTCCTTGACACAATCCCCTCTTAGGAAAGAATTCTTTTGAGGCTTACCATTAATCAATATCGAGGAGGAGGCTAAACACAGAAGCTCTTGAATCCACCAAGTCCAGCATGGGGAAAATCCCATTTGTATCATAGGATCCTACAAATATTTCTAGTTGACGGTATCAAATGCTTTTTCGAAGTCAACTTTGAAGATAATTGATTATTTTCTGAGCTTCTTCAACTCATCTACCACTTCATTAGCAATCAAGACACCATCTAATAGTTTTCTGTTTTTGATCAATGCCATTTGATTTGGAGATATAATTTCTTCTAACACTTCCCTGATCCTATTTGCTAATACTTTAGATATTATTTTATGCATAGCCCCAATGAGAGTTATTGGTCTGAAGTCTTGGAGTTTAAGAGGAGCATTGATCATAGCAAGGAGAGTTTTGTGTGATGCATTGCTTCCTCTATGTAGTTTAGCATTCGTGCAGAACTCCAAAAACATCTGCAAAATGTAAGTTTTAAATAATGACAGAAAATGCTTTATGAATTTAAAGTTCAAACCACTCCACTATTTTCTGTTCAGTGAATGGTCTACCTTGCTTTGAATAGACATACTTTTGAAGCTGATGTTTCTAATAGAGAGTCTTGCCAAAGCTGTTCAGAATATATCTCTTTAAAGTATTATTTGAAACAATATTTAATTTGATCAGGATCTTCAATCCAACAACCATTGCTCCAGATGCCATGGATGCATTTATGTTTCCATTTTTTCTTAGACATTTATGGAAGTAGGGTGTTTTAGCATCTCTTCTCTGAATCCTCTTCACTCTTGATTTTTGGAAGGTCGAGCAATCAAGTTTCCTTGTGATATCATCCAATTTGTCCTTGTAGATATTTATCTCTTGCAGAGTTTCAACACTATTATTCTTCTCAGCATTAATTTCTTATGCAATGAGATCATGCAGAATGATTTTTCATTCAGTTTGAAGATCTCTACGAGCTGATAACAAGCTTTAATTCCTTCACGGATACTTTTGATCTTTGTCTTTAGCCTGAGGCTAGAATATTCCAAGGTGCAAAAATTAGAGCAGATAGTAGTCACCCTGGAGTTGAATTCCTCCAGTTTTAGCAAGTTATCAAATGCTCTAATGGGTTTAAGACCCCAGTTTAACATTTTGTTACCGAGAGATACATGGCAATGGTCTGAATCAATCTTATCCAGACCAATTTGTTTACAATTTACATCTTGTCCTAGCCAGAGATCATTTAGTAGAAATCTATCACGTCTGCTCATGGCCTTGAGGGATTTTAGATACCAAGTGAATTTTCTTCTCTCCAATCTTAGGTCTTGAAGCATCAGATAATTAACAAAGATTATGAACGCTAGTATCTCCTTTGCAATTACACGACTAGAGCTGCCTTTTCTCTCACATTCATCAAGAATAGCATTAAAGTATCCCATTAGATACCACTTTTCTGCTTCTTTACCTCTATGTATTCTTGTAATTTCATCCCATTGTGTAAGTTTGGATGGTAGGTCTCCTGCACCATAGATGTTTAGGATGTTTGTTACTGAATCCTCATTAACCCAAGAGCCAGATAAACCTATAAAACCATCTCCATCTATAAAGCCTGACTTGCTGAAAGCTGCCTTATTCCAAAGGCATAGAAGGCCACCTGATTGGCCACCTGATCCTAAGAAATACCAGTCAAAATTCTCATTAAACTAAATGTACGCACATAGTTGTTTGCTTATATGATTCAACTTAGTTTCCTGTAGACTTAGAAAATCTGGATTATGTAACATGATAAGTTCTTTAAGTCTTCTCTTCCTCCCTTGGCTACCAAGGCCCCTAACATTGTATGTGATAAGCTTCATTCAGAAAGGGCTGCATTTCTTTGCCCGCCAGGGGTATTGGCTGGGTTGTGAACTATTTTCTGGATGTTGCCATTCGTTTCAATTAGAACATCTCTAAAAATACTAGACCAAGGTCTTTAGAAATAGCTATGACATGTTCTGTCTCTGATATTAGGTGAGACTGTGAGTTTTCTAGCATATGTGAAGGAGTTGGGGACCTGCAAGACTAATGTTCAGATAATTGTTCAATCCAATTTTCTAATACTAAGAGGTCTCTATCTCTCTCATGATTCACTTCCTTACGTGTTTGGCTTCTTGTTTTTTGCCCTCACCTTTAACTCTCTTTAACAATGTTTTCTTAGGAGTAGAGAAGTGTGCAACTGGAGTATTGCCGATAAAGGGTGGAAAGTCTTGAGGAGAGAGAGCAAGTTGAGAAGAGTGAGGCAGGGAGGTAAACATCTCATCTTCTATTATGAGTGCTATAAGATCAGTAAAAACTGTACATGGTACTTTAGATCAAACATTCTCACCACCCTCCATATCAAATACTGGAATATCTTGTGCCTGATCACTTACCACATCTTGTAATACATGACACAATGAGTGGGGCTATGTCACTAATACCAGGGCCAAATCATTGACAATGGTTTGCTCTTCCGAACAAAGGATAGCTGCATCTGTATCTATATTTGACAATATGGGATGGTTATCACTTTTCCCAGCAATATTATTATCTGTTCCAGAGGTAAGACCCGAATTAGAGTAAGTACTTCTCTATGAGCAAGATTTAACTGAAGGAACAGAGGTGGGGATAATAGAGTTACTCGGCTGATAGTTTTCTCCCTTGAATAATCCCAAGTAAGACTTTAGAGGGCTTGGCCACCGATGCAGTCTTCTGGGCGTCCAAATACCCTTAATCTCCTGAGCTAGCAGAACAGAGTTGTTCTCCTTGAAGCTCATGCCAGATGGTTCAAAATGAGTGATGTCTAGGTGATCACCTTAAGAATCCAGTTCCTTGTCACTTGTTTCAGTTAGTAAACATTGTTCTGATGACAAACTATCACTCCTATCATATAGATCCTCAAATGAGGACCACCATTTAATATTGTGAGGCTCCTGGATTTCTGCAATATGTTGGGTGATAGATTTATCATGTATATGAATAGGAAGGTTGTATATCAGAGGCAGACTTAGGTCAATCTAGATCAGCATGATTGCAGCCTCCAAATACAACCTACGGATGGAACAATCATCCACTTTGATAAGCTTTCCAAGTTTAGCACCAATAGCCTCTAAGGATGCTTTGTTCCAGAATTGTATAGGAAGCCATTAAATTTCACCCAACACATTCTCTTGGTCAGTCTATAAACAAGGCATTTATCATTCGGAGATGTGTTCCATGGGGAAATCAGTTAGCCAGTTCAGGATCGAGGTTGAGTCATGCAAAGTTACATTGAGCAAGTCCTAACCTCTTCTTCCAAGAGTAAAACCTGCACATTTCCAAGTAAGCTGACGTTGATATTGAGATATCTTGCAATTTTTATACCAAGGTGTAGATCGCTCAGGCCATCCGGATCCTTCAAAGATCCCATATAGCTCCGGTTGAGCCAATTACAGTTTATGTCCTTCAATGAGAGTATCAAAGTGGAAGGTTTAAGAGGAGCAATAGATTGTACATTACTGGTTGATGCACCCATATAAAGGTTTGACAAGGAATGCAACTAAAAGGGGGTCCAATTTAGACTTCGATATTACATTTTGGTGCACCATGACCTGATCAGATTATCTCAGTGCTTGAGATTCCCATGGAGCCTAGTATCAGGCAGTTTAGTAGATGTTCGTGGGTATTCGGCCACATTAGCATGTAGGAAATATGAATCTAGACATATATTGTTAATTTGATATAGTCTCAACTCTAAATCATCCATGGGGTCATCAAATTTGATAAAACCAAAAGGGACACCATATCTATCAAGTTTTCTAGCAATGGTTACCTTTTTAACAGACCCCCGCCTGCCTAGGATTTTACTCAAACGCTCCACTCTATAGTTTGGATGGAAATTCAAGATGAAAAAATTTGGGTTATCAGTATATTACATCCAAGCTGAGGTGCTTTAAGGCATCCTAGGTCCCAGGCGGTCATGAACAGGGTGCTTGGATAAGACCGTGGCATAGCTCAATCCTTGTTGTGGAACTGGAGCCTTACCAGCTCTAAAAATAGCTCTGTGGATTCTCTTCAATTGTTGAGGCAGGATTTTCCATTGAGACATGGTGGCTGGCAGGAGGAGGGAGTTGGAACAAAGAGAGCAGGTGAAGGCTTTATGTTAACTCCCCGGGCGTGTGAGGCATCCCAGGGGAGGGGGGAGGTAGTGTGGCTACTGGGCACCGACGGGAGGTATGGAGGAGTTGGTGGAAAAAATAAAGTAGTGTGGCTATGTTACTGTTCATGCAAAGGTTCCCGCTCGAGAACAAAAGTTACTGTTCATAGATTAGTATAGTTGGTAATTATTGTCGAACCTGGTGACAACCTGGACATATAATTAAGGAATGCTATAAACTGAAAATAAGGAGAAAATAAATTCTGAATCTAACGTGGCCATTGTGAAAAATGAAGATGATGCTTCTGAGATAATTCTACATATACTGATTGGGTGTTAGGTTCTGGCTGGACTTTTCACATGAGTATGCATGAAAACTGGTTTTCAAATTTAGGTAAGTCTAAAAAGGGTGTTGTTTACATGGGGAACTTTAATACATGTCTAGTATAAGGTACTGGGGTGATTGATTTGCAACTGTTTGATAATAAACGTGTAGCATGTCTGATGTTAGGCTTATACAAGATTTGAAAAATTTAATTTCTTTAGGTGCTTTAGAAGAATCGTGTTGTTTAGTTCATGCATAAAATGGTTTGCTCACTGTTTTAAAAGGTGATAAAACTGTTTTAATTGCAAAAAGGAAAAACATATAATATTTTTTGGAAGGAATTTTTTTTGACCAAAGTGATTGTTCATTAGTTCTATCTGATTCTGAAGATACCAAAATGTGGAATTTAAGATTATGACAGATGAGTCATGAGGGACTGTCTGTTTTACATTGTCTAAGCTATTTAGGAAAGCATGCTGTTTGTGCACTTTATTTTTGTGAAACCTGTGTGTTAGGAAAAAACATAAACTGAAATTTCCTAAAGATGTGCATTTATCTAAACACGGACTTGAGTATTTGCATGTTAATTTATTGGTTCCTGAATTTGGTTCTACTTATGGTGGAAACAAGTACTTTCTTTCTGTTGTTGATGATTTTAGCAAAAATAAATTTGGTTTTCTTGTTGCAATCCAAACATCTGTGAAATTTAAAGATCGTAAAAATTTAGTTGGAAACAAAACTGATAATAAAATAAAGTACTTGAGAATTGACAATGGTCTTAAATTCTGTAATTCCTTGTTTCACAATATGTGCTCCGTTTTTTTATATTACTAGACATAGAATTGTTAGATACACTCATCAGCAGAATGAAGTAGTTGAACGCATGAATTTGACTTATATATATGTGTATATATGTATATATATATATATATATGTGTGTGTGTGTGTGTATATATATATATATATGTATATATGGTTGATAAAGTTAGATGACTACTTGCAACCTCTGGTTTGAAAAAATCCTTTTAAGGAGAGGCACTCAACACAATTGCCTATCTAATCAATAGAAGTCCATCATCTGCCTTAGAATTTAAATGCCTAGAATTTATTTGGTCTGGTTGGAGACCAGAATCTAATCTATTTAATGATGTTCGGGTATGCAGCCTATGCTCACACTAAGTTTGGTAAGTTAGACCCCATGTCTCTTAAGTACATTTTTCCTAGATATCAAGAAGACACTAAGGGGTATAGGTTGTAGGATAGGAGTGTGTCTAGTTTGAAAATTTTAATTAGCAGGGATGTTATTTTTAATTAATCTAATTTTCCTTTCTTGCCTGTAATTTCTGCTAATACATTAATTCAGGTGTAGTCAAGGGAAGCTCCCATTTAGGTGAAGTTGGACAAAGCAGATCTCTCACAGGAACCTGTCCAATCTGAGGAAACAGATCAAATTCAGGATTTCTCAAAACTTGATCAACTTTCATCTGATCAGTCCCAACCTTCCACCTCATACAATATTGCCCTTAATAATGGCATTAGGAATAGAACTGTAACTGCTAGATATACAAACTATGATGAGTTAATCGAATTGGCTTTCTCTATGGCTAATCACATTCTGTCTTCTGAACCTGATGATTATTTTTTCTGCAATTAAGTGTGACCAATCTAAAAAAAGTAAACATGCTATGTTAGAATAAATGAATTCAATTAGAAAAATCAGACTTAGGAATTAGTACCTAAGCCTAAAAATCAAAAAATAATAGGGTGTAAGTTGATTTTTAAGCTTAATAATGCATTAAACTTTTTGATTCCTGCATTTTTAAAGCTAGATTAATAACTAAAGAATTTTCCCCAAAAGAAGGACAAATATTTGAGGGGACGCCGGTGGTCCTTTGTTCTACGGGAGGAATTCCCGATTAGTGTCTCAGAAGAACGGTTGCCTTGGGTTCAGGGGAGGATGCCAGTGGTCCTGTGTTCGAGGAAAGTAATGTTGGACTTGTCCCACATGGTTAAGGAGAAGAAAAAAATTAAGTGCATAAATGGATGGACAGTATAATAATTATTGGTATGAGATCTTTGGTGGGTAAAAGCGCAAAAACAAAACCATGAGGGCTTAGGCCTAAAGTGAAAAATAACATACTAATGTGGAGATATGTAGTGTCCGGAATATCCTAAATCGGATGTCACAATTGGATTTTTTTTATAAGCCAAATTTTATTAAATAAAAACAAATATGTACAAAGACGTAAGAAAGAAAATACAGCCTCCACTCTGGCCCCTATCCAGGCTCTACTAGATACATCTTTGAAATTGATCTAAAACAACTTGTCTTTTTTCATACTCCTCATCAGATATAGCTAAGGGTGATCCAGTATATGGCTCCCCTAATGTCGTAGAAGATCACAAAACATCTCAGCATTCAGCTCATCGTCGTCATCCGCTCTTCGCCAAAACAGAATATCATGACTGTCACATTTTCAACTCCCATTATTTGGATATTGGTATACAACTCAATTAAGTTTGGTGAGCTATCCCTATAATGAATGATTGGGAGTATTCCAATTGGACCTGTATCCTAGGTCCAAGCCTAAGATAGTATACTAGCCGCTCTAGCTATTTGATGGGCATAATTCCTGTCCTAACACACATTGCTGTAGTGTCTAGTAGGCCTCCTTTTGCTGCAGAATATGTTAAGTGAAGATGAAGAAGCTACTGTAAGATGTGAGCTTCGGTGGATTGTGGGAATGTACCACTTTGTACAAATAAGAAAACAAGCATTCAACAATTCTCCAAGTACGTGAACACCATGACCTGACAACCCCATTGTTAAGTTAATTTGATGCATTACTCTGCTTAGCATCAAATCATGACCAGAATAATGTAGGTGGTGAGCTTTTTCCCGCCACCTACCCTGTACCGTAGCGAAACAGGAAGATCATAAATATTTTCCAGCACAAAGTTAAATGGGGTGGGGTACTTGTACCTCCTTCCTTCTCCTACTACCTCCTTATGCCCCTGTTTTCCCTACTTTAGCAGAAGGGTTCTCCTCTCCTGAGCAGCTCAATGTCAGTGTGCACCAATTCCTTCAGCCTGATCCTTTGGCTCAATCCTGGTATGTCTCCCTATCTGCTAGGACTTCCTTTAAAAAAACCACTCAATTACATGTCACTCATCATATAAGTAAAGAATACCTGTACCAAGTGAGCTCCTTTTCCTGTTGCTGTAACCCGCAGGAATCTTCAGAATTTATACATCTCAGAGACTGCACTAGCCAGTCTTGTGCAGCTGTTTGAGGGTTGCCCTGTTGCCCTTGGAAGTCCAGGCCAATGCTAACCAAATAGCTTTCCATGAATACCTGTGGACAATCACCGGTTTGGCTTGGAGTAAGACCTCACAGTAAGGTACAAGCAATACAAGGCATAAGCAGCTGCACATAAGCTCCTACTTTCTTATCCAATTTATCCCGCTTAACACAGTCACAAATGGATTGTTGTGATTGATTTAAATGCAAGAGTTTAGATATTATTTTCATGATGAGCATCATTGTTGAATACATGAAATGCTTAGCATGAAGCGGGTTTCATTGAAATTATTTTCACGCCTTTAATTGTGAAGAATGTAAAAATTATCATAATTATGATGTTTGGGCACGCGTTCATACAAAATTCAACAATCGTGAAACATAATATGGAATTCTGGAACCTTTTTTTTATTATTATTATTTTATGGACTATTGAATTGTTTGGATGAATCAGGATATATGGTGATTAAATTTGTAATATTTATTTGATATGACCGAATGAAGCAAAGACATTGAATAAAGCAAAGACATTGAATAAAGCAAAGACATTGAGGTTTGTGGATTTTACATCCATCTTCGTGTTATAGATCATGAAAATTCCATAAAATATACAAATAATGCATCAAATTCCCTGCTTCTATATTTATTTATTATTGCAAAAGAGTCATTGACCTTTGAAAAAGATGCCATAATTATGCTATCGCAAGCATAACTCCAAGAATATAATAAGTAGGAGAATTATTGATACAAAAGACAATGTATTCAAGTGCTTAAAGTATTTGTCATCGACGTGGCATAGACATTCATTGGCCGAACACTTGTTGTAAAAATCAGAAACGGCGCACGAATGAATAGTGCGCACGAACGCACTAAATGTGCGCAAAAGACCGAAATGCCCCTGTGTTAAAAATCGCGCCATGTTTAACACAGGGGCATTTCGGTCGTTTGCGCACGAATTCGTGCATTTGTGCGCTACGAATTCGTGCACTATATCATTTCTGTGTAAAAACAACATATCTATAAGGGAAATAAATGCATCTTGCTCTCCATACCATATTAAAGATATTGCTTGATATAAATGGAACAACAAGATTAGTCCTTGGGAATATTGAAAAGTTTCCATTGAAAAATAAAAGGCGAAATAAATGAAGTCTACATAAGAGACTTGTAATACTCTTGGGGGCCGCTTACTAGATGGAATTACGCGTCATTTTGACAGGATTTGAACTCAATTCTATATTTACTGCACAAACAGTTGGCAAAGCGGGTTGGGGAATTCAATCCCATGACCTGCGAATTTTTTTTAAAAACATAGGATTGGGCCCAAAAATTAATCTTATCAAAAAGGAGGAATTGATTTCGAGCCCAACAATCCTACCATTTTTGTGAATCTTAACCCTTGAGGTTCACTGAAATTACACCAATTTGCCACAGGGGCCAACGCTTATAAGAAAATCAGTTTTTGGGAATGAATTCTGAAGAACTCTAAACATCCAGCTTGACGTGCCGATCCGTTAAGAACTTATCGAAATGTTTTCAATTCCACCAAGATATCTGATTTTTTGCCATTGAATTCCAGGTATGGTTTCAATTCAGCAAGTTGTGTATGCTTTAGTTTCCTGAACACTTGTGTGTGTATGCTTTAGTTTCCTGAACCTTGGACATGGACATGGATATGGACCTTAAAATGCTACTGTCACTTTGGCATATGCACTTACTTAACGAGGAGTTCTTGCGTGATCTTGAAAAGAGACGGGCAAAAAGGGAGAAGATGATAAGGATGCATAAGCGGGCTGCCCCTCCAAGATATATGCTTAATGCAAAGATAGAGCGTCAGAATGAATTTGTCACTAGAATAACCAGTGGATCTGACTTAGATTGCTTTAACAGCCTTAGGATGCATAAGGAAGTCTTTCGTACATTGTGTTATAAGTTGAAAAACGAGGGTGGATTAATAGATGGTACAAACATCACCACTACAACCCATACTGCTATATTTTTTAAGATTGTTAGGACATCACAAAAAAATTTGAATTCTTGGAACTGATTTTGAGCGTAGTGGTAGAACCATCAGCCTATGTTTTCATAGAGTTCTACAAGCATTTTACGCATAGGGGAACAATTCTTTGTCACCCCGAATCCAGTAAGTGATGGGTGCCATGATATGATATTCAAGTACTTCAAGGTAAACTACATTTTTTTCCCTTCAACTAGTTACCAATTGCATAGTAAGGTAGGACTAATGATTATGCCATGAATAGGACTGTTGAGAAGCTTTGGATGGGACTTACATCCCATGCACCAGCGGTGGCATCAACGCGGTATAGAACAATGATTGGACATATTGCCGCTAATGTTCTAGGTGTTGTTGATACCTGTGGGAAGTTTGTGTATGTGTTATGTGGTTGGGAGGGATCAACCACAGATAGTAAAGTGTTGCATGATGCGCTCCATAGGGATGGTGGCCTTAAGGTACCTCAAGGTAATTGTTTAGTGTGGTGATGTTTAG
>JAOWBN010246966.1:0-11792 GCA_028565015.1 Pinguicula moranensis | reverse complement strand
AGGCTTTGCAAAATAGGGGCTTAATATGATCAAATTATAAGCTTCTTCATCTATCTCTTTTTTTTTTTTTGAGCCTCTTTATGCCAACTTTTACATCCTCTTTTAAAGCATGCAGTACTTTGTGGTGAGACAATAGCTTTCATGCGTTTACTCCAACTGTTGAAATTCCCCTTTCCATCAAACATGTTTATTTCAATTCTTGTTGACATGTTAATTCCTAGGACTTAGGTTTGGTAGTTAGGTTTATTGAGCACCTTGCAACAAGCCCAACAGTAATCACACACTAACACAGAATTTGCTAATCACAGATTTAAAGAATACTCTAGTAACTATCACCTTAGGAGCACTCTCACACAATAATTTAATAGCAGATTTTCAGATAGATACAGATTGTAAAACCATGCAAAGGTGGCAAGCCTTAGGAAATAAATGCATACATCAGCCCACACGGTGCACACGTAGATAAGCAGTAAAGGTTTTCAGCAGCTCCCAACTATTAGTTCTACAAAAAAAACTTCAGAATAAATAACAGGAAGGGTTACCCAGCCTAACAATGTTAAATTTTACGAGGTTAGCTCCTCGTTTAGCCTTTAAATTCCTTTTCAGCCAGAAATTTAACCAAGTTTTTCTGAAAAATTTCAGAAATCTGTAGATCTATCCGTAATCAGCCACAGAAAAACTCGAACCTTTGCTCTGATACCACTGTTACGATTTCGGAATTGATCTACAATAAAAACACAGATTGTAGTTATTGTTCTTGATTAATTTATTCGAATAAAGAGGACCAAAAAAGAAGACAATATCGAGGAAAGCGATAAAGATAACACAGAGGCGTAAGTCCCATGGTTCCACGAAGAGATCTTCGTGTACATCCATGTTGAGCTCCAAATCCAAATGCTCAGTACTAGTATTCCGACCACCGAAGCAAAGCACGCTCCAAAATACACCAAGATGCACACAAAGTGCCCTAAACTCTCAAGATCACCTCAGATTCGACGAGAATCGTCGTGTAACAAAGTGACTAACAGGCCACAAGTGATCAAGAAGAAAAGAAGGTCAGCAACAACAAGAACCCGAAGCAGAATCGCTGATTTCTCTGAAGAACACAAGGATTTTTTCTCTATAGTTCCACCTCTTCCTTCGAACTTTTATCAGAATCTCTATGTCGTTCCAATTGATTTCTCGGGAATAAACCTCACGTTTCTTCTTCCAAGAAAAGCATTTATATGCCTTTGCTTGTGCCATCGGATCATATCGAGTTCAATGGCCAGGATTTGCTCGAAGAATGAGTTGTCAGATTTAGTGTCTCGAGGTTGAATCTGAAATCTTAGCCGTTGGATCGCGCCTCTTGTGCTGGGCCGTTGGATCGGTCTTCAGATGTGTGGCTCAGATTGAGTCAGTTACACAAGGTTAACACGGGAATTTTACATAGGGACAAAATGGGGACTTCATCTCAATAGTTTTAGTACAAACAGACACAATGAGATGATTCCCCACATACATCATCAACACTCTGGAGAGTCGCTGCCATGGAGGAAGAAGGCATTGAAATGCATTGGGCAAATCAACCTGTTGGTGCTGGGTAATATGGAAAGCTTGCAATGACTTTTTTTTAATTTTTTTTATTATGGTGTTCTAAATTATTTTGGTCAGACTACTTCATGAGATCTATGCATGACCATTCCATACATGAGTCTGTCAAAATGGGCCAACAATTTTCCAAATTTGGGGGTTCGTAGTTGTGCTTCCAATGAATTTTTTACACCTATTAGGAATTGAAACTTATATCTCTTTTAAGAATTCAAGTCATCTACCAACCCACTTGGGATGGAATGGCTTACTATTGAACCAAAAGCACCCGAACATGAACAGATCCTTCGAGTTGGTGCAGATGAAGATGTTAACATTTTATGAATGGGAAAATGCTATTGGATTCCACTGTAGGAATATGAGAATGGTGTTGTTAGCCTTTGTTTATGTATTAAGATGAAATGGCTAAAGTTAGCTCTGGGTAGCAGTTGCGGTAAATTCCGCTCCGCCTGCGTCCGCCTGCGTCCGCCCGCGCCCGCGCAGGTGGACGCGGGCGCTATTTTTGTGCTCGCATTTGTTAGCGGACGGGACGCGGGTAATACTTTTTTATTATGCGGGTAACACCTGCACTGCACCGCACCGCACCGCCATGTTTTGCGGTGCGATAACAGCTCTTTGCAGGAGGTTCACGGTATAAATTTTTGAAACCGCAACTTTCGTGGGCGGGACGCGATATGGGCTGTTTCGGCACCGCCCGCACCGCTGCCCAGGGCTAGCTAAAGTATTGGGATTTCCTAGTAGACCAAGTGAAGATATAACGAAAAAATTTAGGATGGGTTAAAAAAATTTAGGATGATCAATTTTTTTTAAAAAAAAATAGTAGATGACAAAAGAATTTATTTGTTCAATATTTATGAAAAAATAATAATTTTAGTAATTTAAATAATAATAATTTTATAATTTCAAATATTTAGGACCCTGGTATTGGCCTAAATAGTGAATTTTGGTGTATTTTTAAAAATATGGTCCAATCTAAGGACCTCAAAAGCATGTGATTCTCTTTTCATGATTTTAAATTTATTTTTTTAGGATCTAAATGAATTTAGACTTTATTATATTTTAAAAATAAAAATGATATAAATAGCCCGGCCTTATCACTCCTCCCTCCACCCAAAATTTACAAGCTAGAGGGGTGAATTTTAAAAAGAAAAAATGGTCTAAATAGACTATAAATTTGCAGAAATGATATAGCGCACGAAGGATTCAGCGCACGAATCGCACGAATTGGGGCAAAATGACCGTTTTGCTCCGGTATTAAACACTGGCGTGATTTTCAACACGAGGATATTTTGGTCATTTCGCCCCTTCAGTGTTGGCCGCACGCTGGATTCGCGCGCTATATCATTTCTAATAAATTTGGATGTAAATATTTGGTTTGCGCAACACTTAAAGTCAATTCATTTAGCTCCCCAAAAAATAGTGTTTAAAATTATAAAAAAAAAAAAAAGTTTAAAAAAATTTAATTTAGCAATCATTTCAGCGTAAACAAGCAACGACGACGACCTTGACTTGAATAGCTGTTTATTTATTACAAGATAAAGCAAGGTATATGCCAAATGTTATTAAAAGAATTAATTATCGATAATTTACTATTTAAAAAAAAATGAAGTATCTGATAAGATAAGATTTATAAAAAATGAAAGAACTAATTATTTGGGGATATTTTTCGTTAACAGGCCGGAGGCGGCAGCCACCGTTGATCAGAATACGAAATGGATAACGGCCAGAATCATGGCCGAGGAGAAGCTGTAAAAGCGGATGAGCAAAACAGTAATGTTTGCAAACGCTGCAAACAGAGCTACGCACCATCTTCCAACAGACAAACATCCTGCCGATTTCATCCTTCATTCTTTGTATGCCGCCGCCACGATGATCAAAGAAGGTAAGCTACACTACACGTCTTTTATTTTTTGTCGATGTGTATCTGATTCAGGCAATTCGTCTTCGTCTTCAACATTTAATTCGATTGTCCGGAAAAATTATTTGAGCGGTAGCATTTTCGACATTTGTCATGGAAATGATCGATTACGCTATTTTGTTGCAGCAAAGCACTAGTATTAAATTTGGAGCAAAGCAATTATTGATATATTCTGTGCCTTTCCTGGGTATATATGTTCTCGAGGCCATTATCTTTCCGACCCGACATCCAGCTGTTTGATGAAAGGCCTAAGTGGAGTTTTGCTTGGCTCTCGCTTGTTTGGACAAACTACACCTATTTTTCATGGGAAGTTTGGTGATGTAAAGAGAATAAAAGTACACTGGTTATTTAGATTCTTGTCCGTAAAATGTTGGCCTTTTCACAAATTCTAATGTTGAAGATGCTAGAGTAATTAAAACGAAATGGTCTGAAAGAATTTGTTACTAATATAGAACTCATTTCTTGGTCACCTGTGGTCATTTTATAGCCGTCTTGTCACGGAGTTATTGTTTCTTTTTACCTATTTTGAAGGTACTATGACTCTTTGGGACTTGGGTTGTTACACATTGATATACATATCTTTTGCAAGTAGTGTGAGCTAATGGAGTGTTACACGTTGATTTACCTATTTTTCTGCAGGTACTATGAACTGGGACCTGATGATCCTCCCTATGCTGCCAAGTTCTACGATTGTTGTGGAGCTGAAGACGCGGAGGCACCTGGCTGCACCACAAGTTTTCACATTTCATATGATGAAGAGTGAAAGAGGGATCATCTCCAAGTAAATGCTAACCATGTCTATTGTCTCTCATCAATGAATTTACCAAAACGCACAATATAAATGAATGAGGTGAGATCGGACAAAGAGTGGTCATTTAATTTGAATCTTGTGATGGGATGATGTCACTTACCTGGTTTGAAGTTGGCATGTGAATAAATGAAATAATATCCTCAGATTCTGAAATCAGAACATGCCTTCCATTTCATTTATCACCTTCCTTTGTGTGTCCCACGTTTGCACTATGTCATCTTTTGATCACCTCCAAGCTCCATGTGCTTCCCCTGTATTTCATTTATTTACTTAAATCAACATATGTTACTGTTGGCCTGACTAAACGGTAACGCATTTCAACCCTTGTTTTGTAGTTTTCGAAAACTACTTCCCCGTCTTTTTCTAGTTTATTGCAGCATAACGCATTTTTTGAACATGTCATTTTAACATATAGGACAATTGGGATAATATTTGATTCTTACGTATGGTTCATACAATCACACACCCTTACAATTACAATCACTAGGATATTACTTCCGGCCTTCCGGGTGTTTCCATGTATCTTTTTGTGATACAAGAATGGTGAGATGTTAGGAGGTGAGTCCTTGTCTAAATTAAGTGATGACTTCATTTGTCTTTGCAATATATGTGACGGCTGTGCTGTCATAGTGCTATTCATGATTGAGCAAGTGGTTGGCTGGAGAAATAATGCTCGCATTTGATTTTCATTGGTTGAATGGAATCATGGAACATAGGGTTGTCCACATTTCCAAAGTGGGAAATCAAATAGTAGGAAAAGTTGAAGTTTCACAATTCAGAATTGAGACAAAATTAAGGGGACTTAAAAGATTTTCTCTCATTCTTAATTGCTGTAATTTTTGTTAATTTCTTAAAAGGGGCGGGCCACCCCCATTGCTCAGTGTGCATCACCATTGGAAGTATGTGCTTGTGTTGCGTGTGTATTATTGTGTTTGTTTATGACATTAGTTGGTCGGGCCAAGGCCTATTGCAATTATTTTACCTTCTGTTCGTCCAGTTGTTATTCTTTGTTTGCTATTATTTTATTGTTGTTAGGGTGATGATAATTACTCTTAACAACAATAACAACAACATACTTAATATATTATCAATTAGGTTGGGGTCTGAGGTCAGATGTACGCAACTTTATTTTTGTAAGTATACAAAGAGGTCATTTCCGTTGCGACTCAATATGCATTACGTGATTTAATGTATTGAATTTCAATAACTTTATTAATGAAAAGTACTAGAATTTAATAGAGTAATTTTGCTCTAATTCGTGTAGCGCAAAGTTAAAAAAATTGTCTAATGATAATTTTTTCAGCTCCATTTAAAATTGACATAATAATTACTAATTTATTGCACTTTTCATTCAATTTTTTGAAGGAATGCTAGAGAAGTGGTAATTTTATTGCTATAAGAATGTCATAATAGGTCAAGCACAAAGAAAATAATAAAATAATGTTATCTGATTAGCACGCAGGGTATAGACAGACATAATAAAGACATTGAAAACAATGATTCCATTCTAGTTGTGGTTTGTACTTCGTCGGTCAACTCATTTCATTAATCCCATTTATTGAAAAATATAATTAATTGACTTTAAGTTAAATTTAAAAAAATTATATTTCATTTAGATAACTATGGTATCTATTACTATTTTTTGTTACAACTAATATATGGGATTCATACAAAAAAAAAACTTTCTTCACATAGCTCGGTAAAGTCGTTAATGGGTGTAGTTGTAGTTCCAATAAGCCCCTGTTATTGGAATATGCAAAATTATATTATAACTTTTTTTTTGAAAATTAAATTTAATAGTTTAAAATTAAAAGATAATTCCGTGCATCCCCCACCGGGCATCAAATCCATTCTTGGTAATTTCAAATTAAAATTGTTTGTAACCGATTTTCTACTATAAATTTGAAATGAGAAGAATCTATGACAAAAGTGTCGGTGGTGTGCGATGTGTGCCCATGTCATAATCAAGAGTAAAATAATTTTTAAAATATTCCACATAGGAAAATGATATATATGGAGAAAATCAAGGGCTGTCAGAGCAGTAGCCAGTTAGGATGATTTGTGTAATTATTATTAGTATCTTTTTCATCCTAAAAAGATTATTAACCAGAAGAAAAATTTGTGCGTAGCGTACGAAAATCAAACACACGAAATGCACGAAAAATGATGAAATAACTAAAATAATTTTGTGTTAAATACTGATACAAAATTTAATACGGGATATTTTAGTCATTTTGAATATTTTCGTGCTCCTACGCATCCAAGTACGAAAAATGATATAGCGTACGAAATTTGGACGCACGAAACGCAAGAAAAAGGACGGAATGACTATTTTGCCTCGTGTTAAACACATCATCCCTATTTAATACAGGAGCAAAATAATCTTTTCGCTCTTTTTATTGCGTTTCGTGAGTCTAAATTTTATGCGCTATATAATTTCTGTCCAAGTACAGCTGAGCATGTGAAAGTGAATTAAAGCTTGTTTCTCTTTTTCGATGTCACTTCTTCGGGGACGACAATCATTTTAACCTAATCCACACACAAATAAAGCACAAGATATCTGCTGCACCTTCACTTCCATTGGCACTGACAAAGTTTTACCAGCAATCGCTCTTTTGGGCTTTTACAGGAGACCCCAGCAGATATTTCAATCTGCAAACTAGGCAGTGTGAGGGTGAGAGGGACTGAAGCAGCAGCTGAGGTCACTCTGTTTGACAAGATCAAAACGAGCGCTTATCATTGTTTTTCAACAATATTCCCCCACCCCACCCCCACACAACAATTACTGTTGTTTTCTTCTCATTTCCTTTGAGGGGGGTGATTCGGCTGTAGATACTGTAAAAGAGCGGTGCGTTTCTGTGTGGGCGTGTTATCTTATTAATCTCTCGCAGAGCTAGCTGAAAGATGTCGGTGTCTTAGCAAAAATCCAGTCTTTCTGTTGGAGGGTTTGTAGCTTCTTCGCTTCGTAAGAGTAATAAGATAGTTGCTGGGCGTGATGTCTACCAAACCCAAGTAAGTTCGTGTCTTTTGCGTCAGGATTTGATGTTGGATCTTCTTTATTTTTCATGTTTGAAGTAGATCCAACTTTGGGAAACTGAATCTGCAGTTTCATTTTAGCGGTTTTCATGATCATTTTTATGGGAATGGCCATTTGAGTCGTGGGAGATCGTGGGATTGAGAAGTTGGTTCTTTTTTCTTTTGGCAGTTCTTGGAGTTGTCTTATTTGATTTGATTTCCCTACTGTACTAGAATTCGTCTTGTTCACACGTAGCCCTTTTTTCTCTCCCAATCCGTTGGGTAATTCAATGAGGTGAAATTCTTGCTTGAATTTCTGCTGCATTTGGTTGACTTACCTTGATTTCTGCTGCATTTGGTTGACTTGCTTGATGTCTTGGATTCAATTTCAGCTTAACATACTAGATCTAGCATCTTTTGCTCAGGATCTGGGTTCTGATCTTTTAATGCGGGTATCTTTGTTTTCTGTTATTGCATAGATCTGCTCTGTCTGAAACTCCCAACAGTAAAGTATCGCCGGCAACTCCTCGTGTCAGTAAGGCCAGGGTAATAGCTAAATCCGATCCTGATTCAGCATCCAAGCAAAATGCACGCAATTCGGTTGATAAATCTCCAAAACCTGTTGCGTCGAAGAAGCCTACTGTGGGAAGGTCTCCAAATCTCAGCACTCCACCTGATGTAAGTCTCAGAAACTTCTAACGTGATTGTATGCCGTGTTGTGTTTATGATTGAGGGGAACTTTTGCAGAGTTGTGAATTGGGACTATTTTAATTTTGTATAAACTAATGGGCAGAGCTGTTTTGTTATACCAATCTGCATTGTTTGCTGATCTTTGATCCTGTTTCAGAAAAAGACACCTCGCATATCGAACCTGTTGGAGGTTCAATCTGAACTGAATCAAACTCAGGAAGATCTGAAGGAGGCCAAGGAGAAGTTGGTTTTGGCTGAAAAAGAAAGAGAAAATGCTCTTGAGGAATTGAAGCAATCCCAGAGGTTAGCTGAGGAAGCAAATGAGAAGTTAAGGGAGGCGTTGGTTGCTCAAAAGCGGGCAGAAGAAGATTCGGAGATTGAAAAGTTTCGTGCAATTGAAATAGAGCAGGCGAACATCGAAGCATGGAAGAAGGATGAGGAATGGCAGAAAGAGCTTGAGATAATGAGAAACCAGCATGCTGTGGATGTAGCTGCTCTACTGTCAGCCACTCAGGAGCTTCAGAAGGTGAAACTAGAGGTAGCAATGACATGTGATGCAAAAAATCAGGCACTGATTCACGCTGAGGAGGCAACAAATTTAGCGGAGGCTCATGCTGAAAAGGTTGAGACTCTTTCAACTGAGTTGGCACATGTAAAATCATTGCTCGAGTCTCGACTCAATATGGAGGTGAATCAGAACAATAAATTTGTGATGGAGTTGGAACTGGTGAAAGAATCTCTGAGCCAAGAAATTGAGAAGGTAAAAAACCTCGAGGTCACATTAGCAGAAAAAGAGGCTGCCTTAGAGCAAATTAATGTCGATCTTGAGGCAGCCAGAATGGCTGAATCTTATGCACGTAATTTGGTGGATGAGTTGCATGAGACGGTTGAGGAATCAGCATCACAGGCTGATCATGCAAAAAGATTGGAGAGATCTGCATCAGAATCCTTGGAGTCTGTCATGAAACAACTAGAGAGGAGTAATGATTTGTTGCATGCTGCTGAATCAGAGATTGCAGCGCTTAAAGAGCAGGTTGGCTTGTTTGAAATCTCTACTCGAAGGCATAAAACAGATCTAGAGGAGTTGGAACACAACATTGAACTTGCTAAACAAGAATCTTCTGAAATGGCAAAGAAGGTCGAATCTCTTACCTCGGAGCTCGAAACATTAAAGGAAGAGAAATCTCAGTCTTTAAACAATGAGAAGCTTGCTGCTGAAAGTATCCAGACTCTTTTGGAAGAGAAGAACAAGCTCATTAACGAGTTAGAGACTTCCAGAGATGAAGAAGAGAAAAGCAAGAAAGCACTAGAAAGTTTGGCATCAGCATTACATGAAGTTTCTGCAGAAGCAAGGGATGCCAAAGAAAAACTGTTGGCAGTCCAATTGGAGCATGAAAATTCTGAATCTCAGATAGAAGATCTTAAGCTGGTTTTGAAAGCAACAAATGAGAAGTATGAAACCTTGCTCGATGATGCAAAAGTGGAAATTGACGCACTCACTGATTCCATTGAACAGTCAAAGTATGAATATGCAAACTTGAAAGTTGAGTGGGAGCAGAAGGAGCTTCATTCTGTGAACTCCCTGAAAAAATCTGTTGAAGAGAACTCTTCTCTGGAAAAAGAAGTCAGTCAGCTGGTGAATTTACTAAAGGTCACTGAATCAGAAGCTTCTGCAACAAGGGAGCAGGAGAATCGTTGGAAAAATATATCTGAAGAAGCAGAAATCGAGATAGTATACCTAAAAGAAGTTCTTGGTGAAGCAAAGGCCGAGAGCATGAAATTCAAGGAGTCTCTGATAGACAAAGATAGTGAATTGCAGAACATTCTTCATGAGAATGAGGAGCTACGGAAAAAAGAAGTAGTTTCACACAAGAAGGTTGAGGAGTTATCCAAGCTGCTTGAAGAAGCTTTAGCCAAGAAGCAGCATGGGGAGGAAAATGGTGAGCTGACGGACAGCGAAAAAGATTACGATGTCCTACCAAAGGTAGTCGAATTTTCTGAACAAAATGGCACCGGAGACTTGAAGCTTATGTTAGAGCCTCGGTCTCAACAGATAGAGCCTGTGCCTGCAAAAGGAGAGTCAACTGAAGTTGATGATATTCCCAAATATGAAACTGTTGAGAAGGCTTCTGAAGTAAAGAGCTCCAATGGGAAACTAAAAGATCATGACTACGAAAGGGGCGATTATGATTCAGCGGAGGTTGATCTTAAAACATGGGAAAGCTGCAAGATAGAAGAAAAGGACTTGTCTCCTGAGAGAGAGGCAGTCCAAGAATCCCTGGAAGATGAAGAGGATTCAAAAGCTGAGGAGGTAGAGAATTATGAACAAGTAAATGGTCTATCCTCCAAAGACAGCATGGACAATGGCAGAAGCTCCCCACAGAAGCAGCACAGTCAGAAGAAGAAGAAACCTTTGCTTCATAAGTTTGGGAGCCTTCTTAAGAAGAAAGGATCACCCAAATCATAAAGAAATTCTACTCTGGTCTATGTGATGTTATCCCAGAATCTATACCTGATACTGCTCTGTTGATGCTACTTTACTTCATTTTTCTTTTTGTTTTTTTGTATTTGCTCTGAGAAGTGGTATGAAATGCCTGTATCATCTTTAGGACATATTCCGCCACCTCCTATAGTCCCATAGTATGATCAGCCATGAGGCTCAGTGTGTGCAGGGTTTATGTTGCAAACTTTTTTTGGATCCTCTTGGAAAGTCTAATCTTTGTTTTAACAGGAGACTTGGTCTTGGTGTGCTTATATTCTTTGAATGATCTTTGAAAATCAAACTAATCTCCAGATTTTTTCTTCTGATAATCCAAATAACAGACTTTTGACACTATTAGATATATCTTATACTTTTCAGCAACTGTTGAAATACAAGTTTCTAATAAGCTGTTTTTTTAAAATACAAGTTAAAACAGCTTATTAGAAAATTTACCATATAAAATTCCTTAAACACAAACAGACTCTCAAATTTTATTTTTGGTAAAAGTTGTTGAATGAATAATAGAGAAGCAAAAATAAAATTGACTTCTTAAACTTAAAAGAGAATTGTTTAGTATTTTAAACTAAAAATTATTCTATAGAATCTATTTAGCTTCTTTCGCGTGACACTGAGTTAGTGTTTGCAAATGCTTATGCAAACTACTTTGGGTAATTCAACTACATTTTTTATTTTATTTTTTGTGTTTTGTAAAATATGCTTCTACTTTCACTTTGGCGCTTGGAAAGACATTAATCCAAAAGTAAATAAAGATGTGCTTCAAATGTGAAAAAGTAAGCGGCAACATTTTTGCATATAGATACATATTTAAGACATAATAAATATTCTTATAAACCGAAATTACCCTTCACTTTTCATTACTCAGATTTCTATTATTTATTCTCCCCAAAACTCGTGTCGCGCCGCCGCCTTACCAATGGACGAAAAATCCTATTCTTTACTACCGTTATATTCAATTCTTCTCTCAAAGTGAATGTCATCACTTGAGGTGGGTATTCAAGAGTTACTGGTTTTACGGCCATAATTTCCATCAAGAATTCGGTTAAAATAGATTGTAATCCCTATTTGGTTTTACTGCCATAATCTATTCTATTTTAGGGAAAATGATAAGTAGGTTAGGTTTATGAAAGGAAATCATAAATATGTTTAGTTTTTTTTAAGGGTATAGTTTAATTTTCCCTATATTTTTGTAAGCACACATTTTGAATATTTTATTGTTCTTGACCGTTGACACGCGCGCTCTCTCTCCTCACCGCGACGGCTCCTCC
>JAOWBN010246955.1:0-11794 GCA_028565015.1 Pinguicula moranensis | reverse complement strand
CCACAATCCACAACGTACCCAGTATATTCCCAACTAAGTTGGGGTCTGGGGGGTCAGATGTATGCGGCCTTACCCTTGTAATTATACAAAGAAGCCATTTCCGTTGCGACCCAATATATATTGCGTCATTTGATGTATTGAGTTCCAACAACTTCACTAAATAAAAGCACTGGAATTTAATAGAGCCATTTTGCTCTAGTCCATTATTATGTATATGGAACAAAAATAAATTCCAAAGAGTTTCCATGTTTGATGGAGAGGGGTTTCTAGGTATTTCTGGATTCTTGTTTGGAGAAACTACACTGTCCCACGTGGTAAATGTTTATGGACCTGGTGATCTGCCAAGGAAACAAATCCAATGGCAGCTTCTATTAGATTGTTTAATGCCTATTAAATTAGATAAATGCTGTGAGATGGGGAATTTTAATGCGGCACAGGCACTTAATGAGAGGAAAGGTGAAACTATGTGCAGGAGGTTGAGCTTTTCAATGCCTTTATCTCCAGTCTAGACCTACATAACCTTAGAATGGAGCGTATAAAGTACACTTGGTCACTGAAATCCTTACAAGCTATGAGTCGGTTGGACATATTCTTGATGAGCAGCAAATGGTTAGACACTGGAGATGCATGGATGAAGATAGGACTTGATAAAGAAGGATCAGATCACTGCCCAGTGAGCTTGACCTCAAAACTGTTGAAATGGGGACCCAAACCATTAAAAGTTCTAGATGCCTGGCTACTTGACAGTGGCTACACTGATATGGTCCAACAGGTCTGGAGCAATACTTGTATAGAAGGGTTTTGGAGCTATCACATTATGATGAAAATCAGGCTACTGAGGGATAAGATCGGACTGTGGAATAAGTCCACTCCAATGAGCCTATCAAAGGAGAGGCAAATCTTTCTCTAAAGTTTCAAGGCAATTGAACTCGCAGCGGAATCTGATAATTCTTCTAATATAGACCAGTTGTAATTGCTGACCTACAATCTAAGATGGACAACATTTCGAGAAAGTTGAATAGCACAATGTATCAGAAATCCAGAATCCACTGGCTTTAGCAGGGTGATGAGAACACTGCCTTTTTTTCACAACAGCCTAAGGTCATCTAGATCTCTGAACATGATTAATGGTATTTGGGACGGATCAACCTGGTTGGAGGATCCTGTTCTTATTAAGAAATGTTTCTTTCTCCACTTTAAGGATAGGTTCACAGAAAAGATCTCCAACAAACTTCGTTTTGGTCTCAGCTTAATGCCACTTGATCAGTTCCATAAAGAACTCCAGCAACAACCTTTCTCAGAATCTGAAATTTTGGCAGCAATATCAGACTGTGGGAGTCATAAGAGCCCTCAAACATTTTCTACACATTCTAAAATCAGACATTTTATAGTTAATGTTGGAGTTCTATAGAAATGGAAGATTAGCTAAAGGTAGCAATGCATCTCATATTGCCTTGTTGGCTAAACCTTCTACCCCCTGTATGTCAAGGACTTCAAACCAATTACCCTAATTGGAAGCATGCCAAAGATTATATCTAAAGTCCTAGCTAACAGGATAAGGCTGGTGATGGAAATTCTGATCAACTACACTCAATCTGCCTTTATTCAAGGAGAAAGCTTTTGGACAGTGTCATTATTGCTAATGAGATTATTGATGAAGTGAAGAAACTAAAAAAACAAGCCCTCATGTTCAAGGTTGATTTTGAGAAGGCCTTTGACACAATTAATTGGTACTACCTGTTGCAGATTATGTCATACATGAACTTCCCTCCTTGTTGGTTGTGGTGGATCAAAGGCCTCTTGGAGTCTTCCTCGACCTCTATTTTAGTTAATGGGAGTCTCACAAAAGAATTCCATCCAACGTGTGGCATTATACAAGGAAATCCACTCTCCCCATTCCTCTTCCTTCTAGCTGCAGAGGGGCTCTCAGCCATGATCAACACGGCAATAAATTTGAACATTTTCACTGGACTTAGTATTGGCAAAAGCAGTATTCATGTTTCACATTTACATTTTGTTGATGAAACCATCATTTTTGGTCAAGCAGATTGAAAATTTGTGCAAGCTTTTAAAGCTATTCTCCTCAACTTTGAATTGGTCTCCGGCCTAAAAATTAGTTTTGGTAAAAGCAAGCTCATTGATGTGAATGTGCATTCTTCAACCTTGGAGGATATGTCTGCCTTCCTGAAATGTCAACCAGCCACAATTCCCTTCAGGTACTTGGGTCTTCCAGTAGGAGCACGAATGAGGAGTCCCACCACTTGGCAACCTGTCATGGACAACAAGGCCCTTACAACTTGGGAGCACAAACTACTGGCCTCTGGAGGTAAACTGACCTTATTGAATGCAGTATTAGCTGCCCTGCCTTCCCATTATTTCTCTTGTTACAGAGCTCCAAACAAATCATCAAACGGCTGACAGCTATACAAAGAAGCTTCTTCTGGGGCAGTTCTGCAAACAGGAAAAAATTGTGCATGTCCTCATGGAAAAAAATCACAACCACAGTACCTAATGATGGTCTAGGAGTTCGTCGGCTTGCCTCCTTCTATGTTGCCATGATCGGCAAATGGGTACTGCAGATACTTAATCATGAGCCATCCTTAGTCACTGAAATATTGAGATCCAAGTATGGTGGCACTCCCCTCTTCATTGCTGGATTCAAAGCACTTCATCCACAAGTGAACCCCACTGCTGTAGGCAGACCCAGAGGAAGGGACTATACTTCTCAATGGTTGACAAGATTATAGGATACTTTGAGTTGCTCTTCGTTTACAGATAATATACTCCTGCAGCTTGGTAACGGAGAACGTATTAGATTATGGACAGACAAGTGGCTAAACAATAAGACACTGGCAGAGACCTATCCAAGACTCTATAGGAATGAGTTGCGCAGTGACATTAGGGTGATTGATGCTGGCAAATGGGACAATGGTATCTGGACCTGGTGTTGGATATGGAGGAGGGAAGTTCTAGTATCTGAACAACCTGATCTGATGGACTTAGTGAGTGTCTTACAGGACATTTCTCCACAAGTTCTTACCAAGGACAAGTACATCTTCAAGCACAATCGGCAAGGGTCTTACACTGTCAATGAACTTTACAGGATCATCATCATCTCAGGTACATAACATATCTTTCCAGTTTCTCATTTAACACTAACCAAGCTTATATGGAACAACTTTGCTCCAAAAAAAGTGTGCATTTTTGCTTGGAAATACAAAATGCAGTGCCTACTAAAGACACTCTATAGAGAAGAGGTGTAATGCCAACTAACCAAGAGATTACTTGTCCCCTTTGCCGTACACAAGATGTGACTGTAGCTCACCTCTTCACTGGTTGATCCATTACCAACAAACTGTGGCAGGACATTGCCTCTTGGTTAGCACTGCCGCTATTTCCAGCGGCTCCTAGGGGTGCAACAATTCCCAATCTGCTGGAGTACTCTGCCTCTGTAGCTCAAGGAATTAATGTACCTTCTTGGAACACTATTTGGCTGTCCATGATGTGGTCTATTTGGAAGGTAAGGAATATAGCTCATTTTACATCTATAACACTTCAAGCCATCTTCTACTCCAGTGTAAGAGAAGCTTGGTTGTGGTTGAGGGTAAAGAGACAACCTAAATTGTTTCCATACAGCTTTGCTAACTGGCTACTACAACCACGGGTATGTCTACACTTGAACTCATAACACTAACTAAGTACTGCCGCATGGCTGTTGTTGAGGTGCATTTTTTTGGCTCAGCTTGCTAAGCTAGCAACAATCTAATGTCTAAAAGACTATAAGGTAGGCAGGCTAAGGGGTAAAACATTTGTTGCTTAACCTAATAACTTATGCAGCTTCTAGTTATTTCTGGTAGCAGCCTGTATAGCGGACAGACTGGATCAATGCTGCTAGTTTTAGACGTTGTTGTGCTATTACTGTGCTCCCTTACTGTTGCTGTTATCCATGTTGTACAGGTTAGGTACTTACGGCAGAGGGCCATCATAACTCCTCTTGGCACTGCCCCAATTAATCTTACTGCCTTACTTGGGACACAGTTCATTTCAAGTTTCTAGCTAGAAGTTACCTACTTAGGAGTACAGTTTTTTCACTTTACTTGTACATATTTCTTTTATTAATGAAATTTGGCTTAACAAAACAAAATTACATAATTAAACTATGAATTGAACCAATTCGAACAAAATCCAAAAATCCCGAATTAGGATTCAACAGGTTTTTCGGATTTTTCCAAATTCAATCTCAAATCTAATCCAAATCCATGAAATTACACCAATTTCAACACCAAGAACATGAATTAAACACACCCTAGCTCTGATACCAATATTAGGTTTTATGTGTATAATTTTTGAAAAATTTGAATTTCCCAAATCCGAAGCATTGATGAATCAAAACCCATAATGAACGAGTAATGCATGCTCAAGATGTTTGGTTAGCAAAGCAACCTCGATTTGCCGGATTTTGGATTGATTTGGAGAGATCCCGTACAAATCCTGTACACTTAGTTGATCATTGAAGTCCCAACAAAATGAAGACCTCTACTGTGTTCACTCCTTGGCGGATGGAAATCAGGCTGCTAGACCCTAGACAGGCAAAACGGTGGCGAGCGAGTCTTCTTGTTCGAGCGGTGGAGTCGCGGTTTCTTGCCTCTTAGAAATCTCAGTCAAGAAGTCTTTTCTCCAACACGCCAGCCGCTCAATTTCTTTGTCACCTAATGGGCTCAATTTTAATTGAGCCCAACAGACAAAACTATTCGTGCTCGAGTAAAATTCGAGCCCAATTTGCAATTTACACATTTTGGGCTCAATCTAATTGAGCCCAATTGCAATAAATTGCAATTGGATTGGGTTCGGTTCCCGCCGAAACTCAATTGCCATCGTTCGTGAAACCCGTCAATTATGTCCCACATAATTAATTCTTAATATTTCAGTTCGCCAAATGGAGCGACCTAGTTGGATCCATATCTTGATCAATAATAAATTAATCTCATTAATCTATAAATCATATGCGGAATCTAGCAATGCATTATAATCCGATCTAATACAGATAAATCATGGTCCTTTAATCTCATTTAGTATTAATTCTTTCGTCACTTAATATCCAATAATTAATGTCAAGTGTAGGAGAGTGTGTCATCCTTGACAATTAATTAATTTCTTGATTTTCAATATATAATTGTTAATATACAGTATGGTCCATCTGGAAGGAAAGAAATAAATCTCATTTTACCTCATCTTCATCTCATTTTTTCTATCATTCTCTTTGGTATTCAATGTGTAATGTGACAATGGTTGCGAGCTAAAAGACTACCTAAATTGTTCCCTTTTAGTCTGACATATTGGATAATGCATCCACTGGCATGTCTACATTTTCCATCCTAATGGCAAGGCGTTGCTGCACCACCTCTACCTGATCTTATATTCAAGTCATCCTTGATCACAGAGCATGCTGCTGATCTTACAGAGATTCTACCGTTAAATCTGCCTACGTACTGTATAGCTCTCATTATATTCTCTTGTGGTACAGGATAGGTTCAGGTAGCACTAATATGGAGGTCAGCAACAACCAGTCAGTCAGGTCCATCTTAGCCATTAAATCAGCATCACTGAAGTGCACTCTCCAGCACTGTGGTTATCAGGGAGTCCCTTTGACCTTCTCTTGAGTCTAGAAAGCTCATTCACTTCATTACATTGTGCACTCAATCCAGTACAAGTTAGGTGCCAGCTCGGGACTACAGCTCCCTCAGAGGCCTTCTGTAGGGCAAGTACTCACACCAGCTGGATAGAGCTCAGCTATGTTCATCAAACAGAGCTAAGTTCATAGTTTGAAATGAACTGTTGGACAATAAGATAGATTTGGAAGTGCCAATCCAAACGAGAACCATGCTGCAAGCATGTGTACATGAATTGATAATGTTGATGTTTCATGTAAATGGTGGTTCAGTCGATCATTCCAGTGACCATTGCACAAGAGAGCAATTACCCTGAGGCTAGCCTCACAGAAAATTATTTCTGTGCAAGGAGTTCGCCTTCATATGCAAATACACACGATGTATGGCCACTGTGAAACCATCTTTAGGCAGGAGACTACTGAAGCTTTTGTTGTAGTCGGGAGCCTGTTCTCGATTCTCATTTTTTCCTTGTAAATATTTACTCTCTCTATATAAATTTGGCCTTCCAAAAAAATTTGTTAATATGTGATTATCCCATAATCACAAGTGCATGCGTAACAATTATTACTGCATCATGGGGCCCAAGGATATTAATGATCTCATCCGAGATGTGATGGACAAAAGTATCATCTTGATAATTCATAACTTTTAGCATGAATCGTCCAATTCAGAAAACTTACCTTTATAACTCCCTCGATTAAAAGGAGTGTTTGATAACCTCATGTAATACACATTTATCACCCATAATTATGAATATATTAATACTATATGACTTTACTGATGGCACAAACACAATCCATACAGCAAGTCAATATATGTCAAGTCCAATACTCATGTACCCCATACACTCATATTTCATGTGATTAAATAGATACCCCGTATCAATGATCTGTGAAGCATGATTATACATTAATATACATGCTAGTTCATATAGTCATCTAGTTGTTCCTTTTCTAATGACTTAAGACTAGGGACTAATTTAGAGTTTTGATTAATTCGTGGAGTTTCACAATTCGAGTCCTTAACTCAAATGATCCATAATATATACAAAACTCAAGGAACAAAATGATATACATCATTCAGTATACATGAAACTAACAAGTGCACCATCAATTGATTGATGCTCTCGGTCACTAACCAACAGTATGGACCATGCTAACGAGAAACTATCTGAAACATAAAAACTACTCTTCCAAGGGTTGATCTCTTAACCCGAGATAGCCTCATAAGCACGAATGAACTCCAACAGCTTGGTCAGGTTGCCCACATCCCCAGTTAGAAACACCAAGACATCATCGGTAAATAAAAGATAGGAAACAATAAGGGCGCCACGTGAAAGAGGAAAAGGCAAAGTCTGACCTGATGCAACCAAATGAGATAGACCACGACTAAAAGACTCCTCACTAAGAATGAACAACAAAGGTGAGAGAGGATCACCTTGGCGCTAGCCTCACGAAGACTGAAAGAATTCGCTCTAGAGTCATTTAGCAAATAGAAATAATGAGATGACTCCACCAAATGACTAATCATCGAGATCCAAAATTCACAAAATCCAAAATGGCGTAGAACCTCATGTAGGTAAGATCACCGAACCCCTTTCAAAAGTTTTGCGCATGTCAAGCTTCAAAATCATATTACTCGTTCTCGTCGGCTTACCCATGTAAGAGGTTATTTCCTATGCGAAGGCTATATTGTCAGCAATGCCACGACCTGCAGCAAATCCTCCCTTTGCCTCATATACAATTCGGGGAAGAAGAAAACTCAAACGCTTAGCAAGTATCTTAGAAATAACTTTCGAGGATACCTGGCATAAGCTAATCAGCCAAAAATCAAAGAATGTGGAGGGCGCAACACATTTAGGAACACAACACCAACGTTGAAGCGGCACAAGAAGTTAGAAAAAAACCTTCACTCTAGAAATCTAGAATGCTCTCATGAAGGTTCAGTCGGGTAATATCCCAACAAAAGATATAAAAGGCACACGAGAATCCATCCGAGAAAGGAGAAGAATCATGTTCAATGTCCAACAGTCTCAATGGTGAGCGAAATGCATAATGCCTTATTATCAACTGAAGAAATTTATGGTAGAGTAAAATTCAGAAGCTTCATGTTGTCCCCTACTGTATCTTGCAGCGTTGGCAAGGTGGAGACTAGATCCACATGAGGATAAAGAGGAAGGGGCATAGCCCCCTCAGTAAGCATCTGTTGAAAATAATTGACAGCTGCACTGAGAATTAATGCCCAATCATTAGTCTGCGTACCACGTGAGAGAGTGATCCTCGAAATGGATACCTTGGCAGCCTTATGTTGTGCCATGGCAGAAAGAAAGTTGTGTTACTATCATCCTTTAGTTTGCTGCTTCCGCAATATCTCTTCTTATAGTAAGCGCATTTCATAATCCCGCTTAAGTTGGTAAAGGTTTGGGTGAAGAGAATGATCAGTAGTAAAATGGGTTGTCTGATCCTTTATTGTAGATCGAAGCTCTTCCATATCCCAAAACACGTGTCTAAAAACCTCCTTATTCCATATACGTAACCTCTTCAGTTTACATTCCAAGATCTCGCTATAGTGGATAAGAAAATAGTATGAGTTAATCACATATGTTGAAAGCGAAACGGCCAGGGGATCGAGCCTGCGCACAGTTATGGATTTAAAGAGTAGCATGATCACTCGAAGTAACTAGCTCCAAAACTATAAGAGAGTGTGCAAAAAAAATAAGAGGTCTAATCTAGGTTAACCAAGGCTCTGTCTAAGCATTCTAAGATGAATCTATTGAGTCACTTGCATAACCCTATAAATTGCAGTCCCTGAGGAGGCAAATCATACAAGTAATTGTGATAAATAAAGTCATTAAACTCAGCCTTATCCTGAAGGGGGCTTAGAGCGCCCCCTAATGTTTCATAATCACAACGCAAAACATTAAAATCACAAAGGATGATAGTGGATGCAGAAGATGAGATCAAAGAAGTCACGTCTACCAAAGCTGCCAGTGCTGAACAACATCACATTTCGCATATACAAAACAAAGTGTTTACTCCCTGCCAAAGAGCTAAAAGGCTAACAATTGCTTCGTGAGCACCACAGTACATATTGTGTCTGGACGAGTGAATAACCAAATCTTTCCACGCATGAATTCATTTGAAAAAATCGTAGGAAAACTCATATAGCGTGCAATACAAAGAGCTTGAGAAAACTGAAGTCATAGTCTCCATAATAGCAATGAAAATAGATTATAACACCTGACTAACTCGCAAATATGTGACTGTGAGGAAGGAGCCATGATTCCGTGCTCATTCCAAATGAGAAAGTCAGACATCAAGAGAGTGGAGGGATGGTGGTACACAGGGCAACAATCATCTTCTTCTTATTTGGACAACATCCATGTTCCCTCTTTTTCATAACTACATCTTTCTCTAAATCCGATTTGCACCCAGATGGGTGCCCAACAACAATAAAATCATCGAAAGCATGCTCCAGTGTAGCATTCATGACTACAATTTCAATATTTAGAGCATCAAAGGAGGGAGACACCATTTGAACTGAGGGTGATTCTGTGGGATCTGCCACAACCACAACAACTAAATCTAAAGTAGCATCAAGCGCATGATCAGCAAATGAAGTATCCACCTCTTTGTCCTCTTCATCCTGGAGAACAAGAAAGGAGTAAGAGGTTTGCAAGGATGCATCATCACAAGCAACAAAGTTCTCTGGGGTGTAGGGATGGATGCATTGTTAAGGGAAGCTAATCCTAACCTCTGGGTAGAGATAGAAGCCATGTCAGCTACAACGGTAGAGACTGAATGCACCACCCCATCCCCATGTACTTGCAAAAATAGAACTAGCCAAGCCACCAATAGTGGAGCCATGGAGCCAAGCTTAGAAACATCCGGAATATGAGAAGGGACGAAAGCTGGGGGAGCATGCCTTTTACTCCGGGTCAGGCCAATTGGAGAAGCTGCATTAGAAGTAGGGTTAGTAGGTGATGGCTTCCTCGCTTGTCTACATGTGGTTTCCAAGTGACCATGCAAACCATTTTTACGAGCAATACTTAGATTCCTTCTCCTAAGCAATCTTTTGCCAATAACCCATTTGAAAATTAGATCCAATCCATAATGCATTTGGTTTTGGCTTGCTCACATCAAACTCAACACATACATGTGCAAAACTAGCATGAGCATGCGTAGAGTAGGCCAATCAGTCTTGATAAAATCCATGTCAAGAGACCTAGCAATTCATTTTAGAGCCGAAGAATAGTAATAGTCAAGGAAAAATAGTGGCAGTAGATTCCAGATAGGTATCTTCTATGACTCGCGCTCAAGGGCCACATTACAATGCCACTTGAATAATCAGATGGGAGAAAGAGTGATGCTCATATCATCCATAGTCTAGGCAAACTGATAATCATCTTCATTACATAACTAAGGACCAACATACGATGATCCAATAAGCTAATGATGGTTGTTCTCGAAAGTTCCATTTATCATAGACATAATTCCAAAACACATCAATAGTTGGGCGACTTGAAGCTGCAAAGTTCGCCACTAAAGTAAGGGCCAGAGGAAAGGCTAACTGTTGGCAGTTGAATCCAGATAGGTATCTTCAACAACTCACGCTCAAAGGCCACACATGTCACTTGAAAAATCGAAAGGGAGAACCAGTGATTCTCATATTATCCATAGTCCATACAAGATGATAATCATCTTCATTACGAAACTTAAGGACTAACATACAATGATCCAACAAGCTAATAATGGGTTGTTCTCGAAGGTTCAATTTATCATAGACATAATTCCAAAACACATAAACAGTTGGGCAACCTAAAACAACAAATTTCGCCACTAAAGTAAGGGCAAGAGGAGAGGTTAACCGTTGGTGGTCGGGTTTTGAAAATAGGGCTGCAGGATGACCCTTTTTTTGCCATTATACCCAATATTAAGTTCCACATCTGAAGTAGGTAACAAAGTTAAATTCAGGCGATAATCTGAGAAAAAGACCGCATTAAAGGACCTAGGTGGCGCAACATCGGGGACCAAAAAAATATGGCCAAGTCGGTCCGCCGATGGCTGGCCGAAAAAAAACACCTGTGGAGTTATTTATTTCCATGCCATAGGTGGAAGAACATCGATCCTTAGATTCTCTATAAGCAACAAATCCAGGAATTGAATCAAAGAACCACCATTGGAGTCTCGTCAAGCAACAAATCTATAAAAATGAATCAAAGAACCACACAAATTCAAAAATAGAATTTCATTCCTAGCGGCAGCGTAAGAAAATTGATGTACCCCAATTCCTATCCAAAACAGAATCATATGTGTCACCTAGGTGAATTTATTGAAGGCTTCCTACTTGTTGTTTGATTCACATCACAATTTACTGGAGAAGACTTCAACTTGATCGCCAAAGTAGCCAAGAATGATGAGCCGACGATCGGAATTTCGTACAATGCCGCGTTCCAGGTACAACATTTATTTAAGAACCAGAGCCCGAAAAAATTATTCAGTGCGGCATTTCGTCGAACAATTTGCAAGAAGGATAGTTTATGAAGTGCCGAACAAGTAACTAAAGGAGTGTCCGACGATTACCAATTACTGAATATTTGCCCTTGTTGCATCTAAATTAAGGTCGCATGAAATTATTTATTTATGTTGTTAGGTAATAATGCTGGTAAACTGAATAATTACTTAATAATATTATGGAATAATGTTAATAAGAATGTATTTTTTATAGTGAAAGTTATTTATAATTATTGATTGTTATTTAAAAATTTGTTATTAAAGATTTTTTTATAAGTGTTATTAAAGATTAAATATGATAAATTATTTATTTCAAAATTATGTATTTAAATTCAATTATTTAAATAGAATTCTTTGAAGGGGACAGTTCCGTTGACATGATTTGTGATACAAATTGTGACACAGTTTCCTTATAAGTCTATGTTTAGGATTCGTAGGGTTTAGGGTTTGAAGTTTAGGGTTTAGATTTTTAGAGATTTAGGGTTTAGGATTTATATTTTTGGTTTAGGGCTTAGGGTTTAGGTAACCGTTACCATTTTACCGTATTTTAACAGTTTTACGGTAATATGGAATGGTAACGGTATTTATTTTCAATTACCGTTAAAAAATGGT
>JAOWBN010246944.1:0-11795 GCA_028565015.1 Pinguicula moranensis | reverse complement strand
CCATCACTCTCCCTCAGTTCCTCTCTTATTATTATCCATTGTCTGCTTTCATCCACAGAGGATAAGATAAGAGCATAGAATATGAAAGATTTTAATCATATGGGCTTTAATTATTTATTTTTAAAAATGATTTTTCAATATATTTGTATGGATTGGATGGAGCGAGAGAAGGGATTTTCCCACTAATAATCATGAAAAAAAACAAAATGGATGTTGTATTGTTGGCCGATGATTAGGGGTGGGCATTCAAAAATTCGGAAGCCATAAATTCAAAAATTCGAAAATGGAAAATTTTGATCCGATCCGAATTATTTTGAAAATGGAATGTGATTTCTGAATCAATCCGTATTTCGAAATTTGGAATTCAAAATTCGGAAATTGCCTTTATTTCGAAATTCGGAATTCCGAATGCCCACCCCTACCGATGATGGAATTGTTGTTTGATGTATTGCACTTGGTAGGGGGTCAATGGCGGAGGTAGGGGCGAGGGGGTGGTTAACCCTACCCACCACCCCGAAGAAGAATTTTTTTAGGTGTAACTTTAAAGAAAAACTTTGGTTGTGTTGGAACTCAATATATCAAATGGCGCAATGTATATTGAGTCGCAACGGAAACGACCTCTTTGTATAATTACAAGGATAAGGCCGCATAAATTTGACCCCCCAGACCCCAACTTAATTGGGGATTTACTGGGTACGTTATATTGTATTGTTTAAAAAAAACTCTCGTCCCATCTAGTTTCATGCTTATCCCCTGATCTGGAATCCTGACTTCGTCCTTCGATTGGGGGTGGGGGTGGGGTTAAACAAAAATAGAAAACTAGACGAGGGGCATTTCATATGGAAAGTAATGGAACAAGTGAAGATAAAAACTTCATAATAACTAAGATATTTCAGGTTCGATATCCAATTGAAAAAAAAATCTCCAATAAATGTGCAAAGTTATGGGTGTCTATTTGCCTTTCAAAAAAAAGTTTGTAGGAGGTCCCATTTGTATTTGTCATTTCCCATTGATTTGTAAGAATCAAATAAATAAACTAGACTTAAAGTGGGAATAGGAAATGAAAATGGATGACAGACAATTTGTGCATGAATCTTGCTAACAAAACAAGATTCGTGATAGATAATTGTTTGAATGGTGTTTGTCAATTTGTTTGTGTCAACTTTTGGGTCTTCTGTCAACTCACTTTTGGGTGACGTAAATTAAAATCAATTAGTCATGAAAAAGTGTACAAGTCTCAACTGAAGAATGGAATTGTGGGTTTTTGTTTTTTTTCTTAAATTTTCTTTGTTTATAAATATTATTAAAATAAAAATCAAACAAAATACAAAATAGCCAAATACTCATTAAATTTGATGCTCCATAGCCCGGATTGTCGGCCCAACTCTAAAGGTTACATTTTGCATTGTGGATTATTTATGAAAGATCAAACTTAATGTTAGAATATATCCCACAGGTTATGTACAAGAATATTAATCAACTTATAAGAGATTATGTGGTTACAATTAATTACCTTGGTACTAAATATTTTATGAGAGTACCCACATTCAACTATAAGTTGGCCCATATGTACATTCGTACTTGGGGCCCGAGCCCGTTTATTGTTGGTTCGAGTCTTCTAAATTTACATGGTATCAGAGGTGATATGACTTATTGGCTCAGTAAAGATCCAAAAGGCCTATGAGACTTATAATTGCACAAGCTCAACCATATATGAAATGAAGCTTTGGCACATAGTATTGATTGTGAGGTACTTATGCCTACAATATAAAAAACAAATCTCAATAGGGCTTGCCTAGTTAGACTTAAGGGGGAGTATTAGAATATATCCAACGGGTTATGTACAATAATATTAATCAACTTATAAAAGATTGTGGGCTTACAATCAATAACTTTGGTACTAAGATTTTTATGAGAGTAGCCCACATTCAATTGTAAATAGGCTCATATGCGCACTCACACCTGAGGCCCAAACATATTTAATGTAAGGCCGGGTCTACTAAATTTACACTGAAAATGTGAACTTTTTGCACTTTCAAAACCAATCTTAGAAAAAATGCACATCCAAGCCGAATTAGAGTTTCTCGCATATGGAGGTGCGAAAATTTGGTCGCACAATTTGATTTTTTATGATTTTTTTTATTTTTATAAATAACTATAATCTATAGAGTAAGGGGTTGTTTTATTATTTTTTTTAAAAAATAATATTTTAAAACACTACACTTATACATTCAAATGCTTCCTCGAGGGTCGATCTACGTGTTAGATTCTACTTCGTCAATTTCCATGGTCTGAAGTCTTAAGTCTTAGGTCTCCTGTCGTGACAGTTGGGGGACCTAAATTCCAAATCCAAGTTCAGTAAAAACAATATCAAGTAACTTTACAATAAATTTATTTAATAAATGATCCATACTGTTAACGAATAATCGACATCTACGAAAAAAATACCAGTGAATAGAGTATGAGAGTGTTTATCTTATTTAAATATGGATCAGTTTGTTTAAACACCAATGGCCATCTACCATGTTAAATCAACTTTTTTGAGACGAATAATATATGGGCATTCACACAAAATGTTTTCTCTATATGGTTCGGAAAAATCTCTAACCTTGACCGACCAATGCGCCTCAAAAAATTATTTGCATTTAATGTTGATTGAATCATAAACCTCATTTTTAGAACCAAGGGTGAATCCAAAAAAAAGGGAGAATTTTATGTGGGCCAATTTTTTTGGGGGTGTAAATAATATTTTGTACAAACATATTTAAATTTTTTGGAGATCCAGAATACATATTTTTGAATAAAACAACACTAAATTTGGCCTAAATTCTTTAAAAAAATATTTTTCAAGTATATTTAAATTTTTAAGCGCGCAAATATATTCAAATATACCAAAAAAATTTGGAAGGACCAAGCCCGGACCCTTAAATCCGCCCTTGATTAGATCACTCAAGTTGAAGTCCTTCCATATTAAACCATCAGGTGAACGAGGTTAATTGAATAATTCATCTATCTTTTACTTAATCTTTTCCATAGACAACTAGAAGACAAGAAAAAACATTACGTTAAAGAAATGTACATATCTACTCCAGTCGTATGAGTCCTGGCATAATCATATTTGACAGTGATTTGTAAGTATAATAACATTTGAGTGTCTTTTCGACATAGGGGCTAGCCGTTCTTTGCTCACACACACCTCACTTGTCTTTGTTATGATTGTGAAATCAGTGCTGTTTTCCTTGTCTGGGATAAGTTTTGTAAGGGGAAGATCAAATGTGACAAACAACATGACATAAACAAAATGAATTCATGTAGCTTTCATAAATATTAACAAAACTCAAAGACATAGCTAAGATATTGGATTCCAAAAGTGGCGGATTGATAAAATTTATTAAGGGACCTGATAGTTTTTAAGAAGGTCGGAATATGCCAAAGCGTCAGCAGGTGTAGGTGTTGCGATAAACATGTCTTTCAGTTTGATCACTGTGCTAAGCACCTCATGAAATGTTGCACTGATTGTTTAACTACTACTCTGAAAATCTGTTTGGAGGGTTCAATTCTTCTGATGGTGTGCTAGAGTACACATGAGAATGATTGTCTTTTCCTGAACCAACACATAATGATCATCCTTCAGGACACCTTCGTCCCTTAACATTCGGCATAGTTATGTGAAGGCTAGCTTGTGCATCCGTAGGTTGTGAACATAATATCTGTTGTTCCCATTAGTGAGCCTTGCTAGAAATGACATCTGTTCAGATATATTATCCAAAATCAAGTATTTAGGCGTTCTATTTTGCTTACATTTTCGTTGAACCCTCGCATATTCTTGGTGTAACAATAACCCTCACAACATTGAAGAATGCAATGAATTTTGTACTGTCCATGACACAAACGCTTAAAATCCAAAGCATAAACGTAACACTCAGCAACTAATGCTTGATCAATGAACAAGCACACAGAAAAAATAGGAACATTGAACAAATAAAAATGAAAATGAAAATAATGAAAATCTGTTCAACATACGGAATGTCAAACAACCAAGATCTACATAGTTGATACGTAAGAAATTGGTTGGCTACGACACTGTTCCGAATGATTTCTTGGCGCATTCATTCATAACCCTAGATCCGAGTGATTTATTGACGGGTTCGGAGTTGGAAGACTACTCCGACGAAGCCCTAGATCTGAGCGATTTATTGACTGCTTTGAAGTTAGGAGACGACTCCGGCAAAACCCTAATCACAGAAAGAGCGTAAGATCACCAAAAACAAAAAAATGAGGCCGAGTGGGTGAGGAAGACTTACCGAAAATGCAGATTTGGCTTACAATTGGAGCGTAAGGATAGCGGATGCGAGTGTTTGTCTCTGGTTAGGGTTTTGAAAATTGGTGGAATACCCGAGAAATGAGATATGGTATTGAAGAGCAGCTATTTATATGATGGCATGCCCCGTAATTTAGGCGACATATCAAGGGCAAAGATTATGTCTACGTGACAAGATTGTGCGGCCAGTTTTTAATTCAAACATTTTTGTCTGAATTAAAAGTCGAGAGAAATCTCGCTTTAGTTCCGAACAAACACGTTACCCAAGAAAAAAATTGGCTACCAAACAACTTCTACATGCGTATAACTTCGGTAATACAACGTTTATCAAACTGATCTATAATAGTACCAACCTGGTCCAAAGAGTCAAGAGTTTTTATTTATTTAAATATCGAAAGTAAGATTCATATAAAACGTTCTTTCTACATCAATTGGATAAATCTCAAACCTTGACCGACAAACGCATGTCAAAAGATTGTTTACTCCCAATATTGATTCACAATAAATTATTATTTTTTAAGTCCTCTAATATTAAACCAACTCGGATATACGGATGTTAATTGAATAATTCATCTATCATTTGCTTAATCTTTTCGATAGACAGCTAGAAGACAAGAAAAAACAGCACGTGAACGAACTTCAGAATGTACATATCTACTCCAGTAGTATTAGTTCTGGCACAAATCATATTTGACAGTGATTTACAAGTTTAATAACATTAAATAAAATAATACACACTTCACTTTGTCTTTGTTATGATTGTGATATCAGTGCTGTTTTCCTTGTCTGGGATAAGTTTTTTAAGGGGAAGATCAAATGTGACAAACACAGAAATGATACAGCGCACGAAAAATACAAGAAAGGTGCCTAAATAACTAAAATATCCTATGTTGGGTTCCGTGCCAATGTTTAACATGAGGGTATTTTGGTCCTTTCGTATTTTTCGTGCGCTGCTTTCATGCGCTATATCATTTCTGCAACACAGAAGTTAACTCATGTAGCTTTCATTGAACAAAAACTCAATACATAGCTGAGATCATGGGTTCAAAATGCAGGGATAGAGTCAGAATTTTAGCGTCTCGGAACGAGACACGGGGTTACAATAGAGTAAAATTTGTCAAATAAAATCTCACCACTCAATTCTTCTGAGTACTTCTAGAAGCTGGATGATGATAAATGAAATGGTAATGTAGTTATCTATCTGCCCCTGGATTAGTGACAGTGATCGTGCAACAAATCTGTGCGCCTAGTCATGTTGTCTTGCGCATTTCTCTGTCGAAAGATTGGCAAGTTTCTGAAATTTAATTATGGCTGTCTTAATCAACATAAAATTCAGAAAGATTTAAAAAGAAAATCCAAGAGTTAATACAATGATATAATTGAGGCTAAGCATTTGACCCACATAAAATAATTTTGAAAGTGAAGTCTTATGAGTAGAAAAAGGTTGTAAAATCCTCATATGGAGAATAAGGCGTAATGAAGTGACCTTTAAATAGAAAATAGACCTGCGGGAGATACATAATTTGAGTGATCATTCAAATGACTAGATTATCGATTCGATTCCATGACCGAATCGAATAAAATAACTGAAAATTTTCGGTTATTGGTTTGGTTTTTTGTTAACTGAATAATCAAATATTTTTAAATTCTTTAAATAACTAAAATAATTGTCAACCGAAATAAATAACTATTTTTTTTATTCTTATGAAACGACTTCGTTTTTAAAATAAAAAAACATAAAAATAAATCAATTTTTGGTTATAATTGAACTGATTGGTCATAACCAAAATTGAATCAAATAAGGTTTAATTATGATATTTCATAATCATAATCAAAACTAATAACTAAACAATCGAAAAATTTTATTTATTCGATTCAGTTATGCGTTGATTTTTCTTTAAACGAATAATTGACGATTTTTTGTTCATAAGCAAATTTAGGGGGAGGGGCTAATGTTCTTTTTTTAATTTACGCCTACATGCATTATACCCCATCGGCCCCTGCCCCCATTCACGGAAGTATGTGAAGCGACGGAGTTTGCTGCACCCCTTAAATTTTATTCTGAGTGCATTAATTAATTTATTTTCTCAGATGAACAAAAAAATTTGCATATTCTTCACATAATGTACGCCTTGTTTTACTAGAATCAGGGCAATGGAAACTTGATTCAATCAAAGGGAACAAAAATCTCTAAAGCCAAGAGGAATGGCAGAGGAGTACGGGAGTCCGATGACCGCCGGGCAGGTCTTCACCGGTAGCAATTCTCTCTGGGCGGGTATTCACCGGAGAAGAACCGAGATCATCTTTTCTTTCGCTTTAGGTTTCTCCTTAGTATAAAAACACGTTCAAAATATGCCGACCAGAGCCAGGGACGTTCACCTAAAACGCAGTGACAAGCAAGCTAGACAACGTGAATGATATAACCAAGAAAAAGAAGTGGATGCCAAGAAAATCGTCAGGATCCAAAAAATTAGGGAGAGCACGGTGGTACTGTACTTCACAAACATTCCTAATGGGTATGATTCTATGGATATGCAGAAAATCTTTCAAGAACATGGGACCCACACTGATGTATGTATTCCGAGAAAGCTCAATAAAGCACGCAAAAGGTTCGATTTTGCTACCTTCAAAGCTGCCAACTATGACTTTACCGACCTTTTCCAGGGTGTTCTAGTTGGATCTCAGAAGATGATGGTGAATTATCCATACTATGCAAGAGCGTAAGAGCCTTCAAGCAGTAGAATTGTTAAGAACTATGGAGTACAAGAACTTCCACTGAACAGGCAAGATGGGCAGCCAAAAAATGAGCTATATAAATGGGGTACTGAGTCCCACAACGTTGAAAATTTTTGGCTAACCATTGAAGAACAAGCTTGGCTCAAAGCGTTGTTTTATTCAAATTACACAATGGAAAAGATTTAGAGAGTTTGGAACATCAACTGTCCCTTGAGGGGTATTCTTAATATCACATAGTTCCTCTTCCGAACTGGAACACATATCTGATAGTGTTCAAGAATGAAAAATGGCAAAGCAAATTTCTCAACGAATACAATGTAGATATTGCTAAAAGCATAAAAAAAAAGTGTTCGGCCTTGGAATCATGGTGACGAGCCAGAAGCGAAGGAAAGACTATGCTAGTTAAAAATTGAAGGAATTCCTATCAAATGTCAGGGCACCGGATTTTACAGATGGATTACAAGAAAAATTGGAAATGTAGAGAAGATTAACAACTTATACAACGGTTTTATCTGAGGAACCACTTCCAGAACGATTCACAACTACGGAATCAAAAGATCAGGAATTATCCTCCGGAAATTTGATCAGTGTTGAATTAGATGATGATTCAATGGATATCATTTTGGGTGGTATAAGGGATGTTTAATGCGGTTGCTAACTTACAATATTCGAGGGTTGGGAATGAAGCACAAGCAGTTAAACATAAAAAAAAATGCAAAATAAGATTGATATGATTTGTATCCAAGAAACAAAAATGGAAGAGGTTACCTCCCAAGTCCTATCTACTATGTGTGGATCAAACGATGTGGAAATGAGATTTCAGGCCTCTATTGATAGTTCTGGTGGCATTTTATGCAGCTGAAGAACATGCGCATTCAAACTAATTAGAAGTTGGGAATCGCCAGGTGTTGTGGGAATCGAAGGAGAATGGGTGGCTGACTCAAAATTGGTATGTATAATTGGCATTTATTCACCATGTCCGTTTAAGTTAAGAAGACAACTATAGGGTGCTATTCTAAGGAAAATTCAGTTAATACAACCAGAAACATATTTCTTATTGGGGGATTTTAACTTAGTGCGCCACCAATTTGAGAAGCTTGGTGCATCTCTAATTTCAAATTCTGAGATTACATCATTTGATAACTTCATAAACTCTGCTCAATTTATAGATATCCCTCTATCTGGGTGTAAATTCACATGGTCGACTCCAAATGCAATTCATGCAAGTAGGCTGGACAGAATCTTAATAAATTATAACTGGCTTCTTTCGTAGCCATTGATGCAGCAACAAAGTGTTTGGCAATGTCAATACCAGAATTGAAAATCTAAAGGACAACATAGCAAACTATGACAACTTATTGTCACGCAGAATATTAACAGGAGCTGAATTGGCTCAAAGAAAAGCTTAATAACAAAACTTACAGCTTCTACTCAAGCAACAGATTTCTATTATGCATCAGAAATCTAGACACAAATGGTTGCAAAGTGGTGATGCAAATACAAAGCTTTTCCATTCCTCCGTCAACAGAAACATAAAACGAGACGGAATACTTGGAGTTTATACTGTAGTGGGGTGGACAGATGATGTACTGGCTATTAAACATAGTTCAAAAAATACTTTGAAGGTTTATTCTGTTTGGACTCAGAGATTTCAGGTATCAATATGAATATTGAGTCAGAAAGAAAGATAACTACAGAAGAAAATATCATGCTGACTGCAGAATTCTCAAATTCTGAAATTACTAGTGCACTAATGAACTGTAAGGGAAGCAAAAGTCATGGACCGATGGCTACAACCTAAAATTCATACAAAAGTTTTGGCATGTACTCAAAGATGATTTCATAAATTTCTTCAGTGAATTCCACCACTGTGGAGTACTTACTGTTGATTTCAGTCCAAACAGTCGAAGGGCGGAAGCAGCTTCAACCCTGAGGATTTCAGTCCCATCTCGCTCATCAATTGTGTATACAAAATCTTAGGAAATGTGTTGTCTATTAGACTGAGTAAAGTAATAAACTCTATCATCTCAGCAGCACAATCAAGTTTCTTAAAAGGAAGGTATATTGGTGAAATATGCTTTGTGCAAATGAAGCTATAGATTTTGCAAAGTAAGCAGGTCCACGATGCAACTTATTGAAAGTAGATTTCAAGAAAGAAAGTATTCGACTCAATACAATGGAACTACTTATTAAGCATGATGGATTCACTTGGCTTTGACATCAAATTCTCTACATGGATTAGGTCTTGTATCTCATGTGTCACTATTTTTGTGCTTATTAATGGGTTTCCAACTCAACAATTTCTGCCACAATTAAGCCTAAGACAAGGTGATCCATTATCACCCTATCTATTCCTAATTGTTGCTGAATGACTACACTCATTACTATCTATAGCTAAGGAAAGGTCGTTCTTTATTGGTTTTCCTGTTGGGGATCAGACTTTATCCCAAATTCAGTATGCAGATGATCCTATCATATGAGGTAATGGAAGTATGGAGGACATTTTGGCTACAAAGAGTACCCTCAGTTGGTTGGAGATATGTCAGGCTTGAGAGTGAATTATCACAAAAACATGCTATATACGGTCAATCTCTCTCAACATAAATCTCATACTTTAGCTACCTTATTACACTACAAGACAGGAAGCTTTCCAAATATGTACTTGGGGGAAATCATAAACGGATTGCCTTGTGGGATCAAGTGATAAAAATAGTACAAAACAGGTTACTGAAGTGGGAAAACAGTAATATTTCATTTGGAGGCAAATTGGTATTAATCAAAGCTGTGTTGTCCCATATCCTAGTGCACTACAACTATATGTTTAAGACACCTTACCAAGATTACTCAGCTGTAAACATACTTTTTGTTGGGAGGAGATGCTGAAGTGAGAAGGAAAATAGTATGGATCTCTTGGAATCAAATAACTCATGCGAAGACTCATGGTGGTTTGGGAGTTCTGGAGTTAGATTATTTCAATGATGCTCTCTTTGGCAAATGGTGTTGAAAAATTCTATCTGGTCAACCAAGCTGCTAGACTACCCTATTGCACTTTAAATATGTGAATCCAAGGATAGCAGTATACTTAGAAGAGCAGGGATCACTTCCTCCAGGAAAGTACTCTCTTTGGTGGCAGGATGTACTGAAATGTATAAGGATAGACAACTGGTTCTGGGGAAATATAATTTGGAAAGAGGAAAATTTAGAGACTACCCTACTTTGGGAGGATAAATAGATGAGCACAAATCGGTTTTGCAAGAGATATGACAGATTGTATTCATCTGCAAAAGATAAGTTTAAGCCAATTGCAAAAAAAAAATGCACAATACAGATGGGATATTGGTTTGGAATTGGAATTGGTCGAGAAGACTACTTACATATGAATCAACTATTCACCTCCCGTAGTTAACTCAGGATCTAAGAGAATATATCCCACAAAAGAATCAAATGATACATGGCTCTCAACCCCGTTCAAGCAATGGAGTATACCACAAGGAGTGCTTACATAGAAATCAAAAGAGCAAAATGGTAGAATTTACCTGAAGATACTCTATTGGGTACTTTGTGGAATGATTCTGCTCCGTTGAAAATTGTGGGATTCAACTGGCGAATGCTGCAGAACCGCATCCCCTCTCTGGTGAATCTGCAAAACAGAAACGTTTTTGTAAGATCTCCAACGAATCTGTTGTGCAAATTCTGCCGACTACAAGATGAAACGACAGATTATTTCCTCACAACATGTTGGTGGGTTCTTGAATTATTGATGTCAATTTACGCCTAGCTAGATACTCCATTTGTTATGCATCAAAATCCAAGAGTGAGTTATCAAGGGCACTTACGCTTAGCAAGAAAGCGGCGACATCTCAAAATCTGGAAGATGATCTGGCTGCTAACAAATTGGTGGATTTGGAATTATCGCAATGTTATGATATTCAGGGCTGAAGGAAACAACAAGATGAAATTTTTGAACAAGTACAATTCCGCAATTGGGTTATCGTGAAATCAAGAAGAAAATCGGTGAGCTATTCTTACGTGGATTGGTATAGATTGCCTCTTATTGTTATGGATTAATTAGCAATGAGCCGAATATGTATTCTTTAATTCATTCATAATAAAATTTCTTAACAAAAAAGAGAGCATAGTTTACGCTTTTAAAAAACTTCTTACATCTTTTCACACATCCTAAGCAAATACTCTGGATCCTCCACTACATGCCCCTGATGTCTAGAACCTAGAGTTAGTCAAATGGGCTATGAAAACATACAATTATTTTTGTATATTTTGCAATTATATAAAAAAAAAATTATGGTATGTCGGACTAACCCATCCCAATTACAGGCCCAATTTTTAGCCTATCAACCCATCACGACCAGAAGGGTAGCTCACCCGTTTGTCGACCACTATCACAACAGTAAGAAGAATACTTCACTATTTCTAATACTTAATATTTGTAGTCCAATTAAACTATTTTCTTTATTGGGCTAATATTGTTTAAAAATAAACCCAATACTGCTCAGATGGTCAAAATAATAATTACTTCTCTTTTATTCTAATTTTTTTTATAGGTAATTCAGAAGTATGCATTATCGATCGGAATATCCTTTGAACTTTATGGGCCCGTCGACTAATCCCTTTGAATGTCAGGCCGAATCTCCCTCACTGGAAGCTCGAACCCCCGACCTCTAGGTAAGCCCTGAGGTCGGAGGCAACATACTAACCCGCTGAGCTAGCATGCACCGAC
>JAOWBN010246934.1:0-11795 GCA_028565015.1 Pinguicula moranensis | reverse complement strand
ATTAAGCTTTTTTAAAAATGACTTGTATATATTTGTGCAAAAAACATTGTAAATTTTAAATGTATATTTCTTTGGAAAAAATATGCGCCCCGAAATTTAGATTTTTTCCCCTAAAAAACCCGCCCCATTAATGGCAAACCTGCTTCCCCTCTACATGTTAAGGGCGACATGGCATGGAGGGAATCTAACTTTTTTTTTTAATCAAATTCCTCTCCAAATTTATCTTTTGTTACCAACACACAAAAAATTGGAAGCTTAAAAATTTAGTAGCATTGTGTAGTTTGAAATATTTAAAAATTGAAAACTGACATGTAGCTCAGGAATGAGAAGCTCCATTGGACAGAGTGGTGGAGTGAATTAAGGTGACAATATGGTTTTGGCTCATGTCGTTTGAGTGATTACTGATTACTGATTAGTTTAGGTATCTCACGTTGTGTGGGTACATTGTTTGAGAGCGGAGGAAAATATTTTTTAATACTCCTCCTAAATTTTGCTAGTGTTAGTGTAATTTTTTTGGCTTGCATATATATATATATATACATGTGTGTGGATAATCACTTGTGAGAGATAGTAGGGGGTATATGCAAGTTTTTGTATTTATGTAGAAATAATTTTTTTTTTTAAAAAAAGTGTTTTATAAAGAAGTTGAAAATTGTTTGCAAAATATATTTTACTATAACAAAAGTCACAAATATAATGTTTGCATATTATTATTTCAAAAGCTACTTTTCTTAACTTATAACTGAAAAATGACAAAAATATACTTGAAGTTTTTTTGGGAATATTAAATTGTTTATGAAGGTATGAATGTTTGAAATTTAAATTTTTAAATAATTATAAAATTATTATTACCAAAAGTAATCCAAAAACTATCACAAAAATGCTTATGACTTTTTTATTTACTTTTTCCTCGCCAAAAATCAAAATTTCAAATACTACAAATATATTTTTTCACCGCCAAAAGCCCAAAGCTATTTTTCATTAAAACTTATAAACACCCCTCATTTGAAGTTATTTCAAAGAGGTTTTCAACATGATAACCTGTTTTTCCTGTTCCCTCAAACCCAGAATCCGAGATCAAAGAAACGGGGTATCCAACACAACAGCGAATAAAATTGGATTCCTACCTAAATATCTTTGTTATCCCCTATTTATCGATCCTAATTGAATTGGTCAAAGATTCTGCTTTGCGAGTGGTAGGGAGTAGATTTCGAAATGCCATCCAACCTTCCATTTTTAAAATTATTAATTAGTAATAGTGACGTGGATAAAAACAAATTGCCATTTCGTACATATTCTCATGCCATACTGTTCCCGATCCATCCACCATCAGATCCACGCAGGCGCTGATAGTGACACGATTCTCTTTTCCTCACCAACAATCGAAGCTAAGCTGCGACTGCGACGAAACGAAAAGATAATGGGGGATACTTCAGAGACTGATGCTGATGAGAAGGAATTGCTATGTCCGATATGCATGCAGATCATAAAGGATGCATTCTTGACCGCATGCGGGCATAGCTTCTGCTACATGTGCATCGTCACTCATCTACGGAACAAGAGCGATTGCCCGTGCTGCTCTCAGTTCCTCACACCTGCTCAGCTTTTTCCAAATTTTCTACTCGACAAGGTCACTTCAATGGATAGAATTGCTTTTTATGATTTTCTTTTTCATGCTTGGAAGGTACTGGCATGGCATGGGTTCAATTAATTGTCAGTTAAGGAGGCAGTTTCTGATGCCAGTAGAGATAATTTCGCACTCATACTTTCTCTATGGTCTTTATTGGTATATTCTTTTCCCTATTGGATTGGGGTTCTTGCGAGCTCGTTGGTAGTGTCGATGGTTCGCGTTGTGCGTGATATATCGAAGATATTTTTTTTGTGGCTTTACTGGGTTCATTTATTGGTTCTCTGCCCAGTTTACATCTTGAAACAGTTTGCTTCAATTGCAGCTTATTGTTATAAGGTTTCCCTGTACCAAAATTTGTAGCTACTGAAGAAGGCATCTGCCAACCAACAGTCCAGAATTACATCTCCTGTACAACAATTTCGGCAGTCATTGGAACAGGTAACCTGTTTGTTCTGAATGTCTCCATACAATTAGAGAAAAATGATGGTGGAATTCATATGACAGGAATTCCTGGTTTTCGTTTACACTTTATTTTGTTATTGTTAGGGTTGTCGGTGTTTGTAGACAAATTAATACTTCTTCGGCTATTATCTGATGAATCTAGTTTAATGTACTAGTAATCTGTACCGCATTATAAACCTGGGCAAGTGCTAGTGCCGCTCTAAAATAAATATCGGTACAAAATCAATCATAAAACTTAACCACAAATGCTTCTTTAATTGTTTTACCTTACTGATTTGGTGAGGTACTTAATCCTTAACTCTATTTTTGGTCTGATTATCTTCCTTCCTTACTGAGGCTAAGATTATCTTGTTATTAGACAGGGCTGTGAAGTGTCAATAAAGGAGTTAGAGACTCTACTGTCATTGGTGGGGGATAAAAAGAGAAAACTTGAGCAAGAAGAAGCAGAGAGAAACATGCAAATCCTGCTGGATTTCTTACAGTGCCTAAGAAAGCAAAACATCAATGAACTCAATGAGGTTTGTCCATAGAAGAGATTGAGATTTTAATATTGGAGATATAATTAGAATATTGGATTTCCTTATTTAGATTATAACATTTTCTCTTTTACTTCTTCCTCATAGGTGCAATGTGCTCTCGAGCTCATCAAGGAGGACTTGAATGCCGTGGAAAGACACCGGACAGACCTTTACCGAGCAAAAGACAGGTATGCAGTTAAACTGAAGATGCTCAATGAAGGTTCTGTGGGAATAAGATCTCGCAGTTCTTCATTGGATAGAGACATTTCAGGCATGGTCTGCAACTCTTGCAATGTGCAAGGTCGACTTGCCCCTTTGCACTTCCAGAAGTATGAAGATGGGGGAAAGGTTCAAGCTAACTCCATTGGAAACCAAAGCAAGAATGCTTCTTTAAGTGGGCCAACTTCGCAAAATATGAGCCAATCTGGTTTAGCTGTATTGCGAAAAAAGCGCGTTCTTGCACAGGTTAGGGAAGGGTTGATTGAGGAGCCAAATTAGAAAACAAAACTTTGTGATCCAATCTAAATGTCTTTTATTATACGAAAAGTGTTATGTAGAGATGATTTTGACTTATGATGACATCAGTATATGATGGTAATAAATTGATCTTCAACGAATTTAATATGTTTCATTTTCCATAGCTAATGCAATTATCGACTCATTCTGCTGCACTGATCTTGTTCCTTTCTTCTTTCAATCTCTTTTGAGTAATTTTTATCATCATGCAGTTTAATGAACTTCAAGAATTTTACTTGCAAAAGAGACGCCAGCCACGCAATCATTTGGAGGACCAAGAAAGGAAAGATAAGAATGTCATCACTAGAGAAGGTTATAGCTCTGGTCTTGCAGATTTTCAGTCTGTCCTAAGTACATACACTCGATACAGGTAGACCCACAGATTCTGTTCTACTCAAGATGCTAGGATATACTCAGGTTTCATCTCATTTTCCAATTTAAACTCTGACCTTATTTTGTTCAGTCGGTTACGAGTGATTGCTGAACTTAAGCATGGAGATCTTTTCCATTCGGCCAATATCGTTTCCAGGTTAGTTGGAGACCCAGAAATATGTTTCTATCTGATTTCATTTCAGCCAATTTCCCAGAAAAGTATTTGTAGCCACTTACATCTCATTTTCGCCTAAATATGTAAAATTTGCTCTTCTTATATTTCAGTATAGAGTTTGACCGCGACGATGAGCTGTTTGCCACAGCTGGAGTTTCAAGGCGTATTAAAGTTTTTGATTTTTCTTCAGTATGATTCTTTACCCTGTCTGCTTTCCTTTCTCTCCCAATTGCTACTATGGCCATTAACCTATGTGGAGGTTACTGGCACTTCTTCAGTTATTTAGTACATTCATTCATCTAAATGGTTACCTTATTTTTGTGGATGCAAAATTGTATTCTAACCATAAAAGGTTGAAGGGCAAAATAAATGCAGGAAAATTGTATTAAATTAGAATCAAGACTCTGATTCCATCAACCCAACTTTGATCTGATTATTATGCTATCGTGTCATAGGTCATCAATGAACCTACAGATGTGCACTGCCCTGTTGTGGAGATGGCAACACGGTCTAAACTTAGCTGCTTGAGTTGGAACAAGTTCACAAAGAATATTATAGCTAGTAGTGATTATGAGGGAATTGTTACTGTTTGGGATGTAGCTACACGGCAGGTGAATCCTTTCAATAATATAGTATTTATCTTTTGTTCTTTACGCACTCAGACAAATATAAAAAGTCGTAGGGGAAGACAACTTGCTATTTTTTGAAATCTGAGAACATTTTCCCATCAATTGTACAATATGTGTGGACATTTCTAGAGTGCTATGGAGTATGAGGAGCATGAGAAGCGTGCATGGAGCGTTGATTTTTCCAGAACAGAACCATCAATGCTGGTGTCTGGTAGTGATGACTGCAAGGTATAGTGAGGACACTTTTTATTGCTCAAACCAACTGTGTAGCTGAACTTCTTATTCCTGATATTTTTATACAGAAAAATGTTGGCAATTTCTGAAGCTCGTAGATTCAACATAACGAGATGTGCGAAACTTGAATAACTATATATGTTAGACCATTCAGCAAAAGTAGTATAATTTGCAGAACTGATTATCACCTATTAACTGGTTTGGTGCATCTGCTAGACATGATAAACTTGATAGTTTGTTATCATCCACCTAGGTGCATGCAATGACCATCTTAATGCCTTCCTCCTAACGAGTGACAGAATTTCAGGTCAAAGTATGGTGCACAAAGCAGGAAGCTAGTGTATTAAACATTGATATGAAGGCAAATATATGCTGTGTAAAATATAATCCAGAATCCAGCAAATTTGTCGCGGTAATTATTATTTTTTTCTTGTAACATTGACTCTTTGTTTTACCTCTTGGTGAGGGTGCAGGGTTGGAAATGCATAACAAGTTAAAAAGTTCCATATTTCCTCCTATATTTTGTTGTTGGAACTCATAAAAGATGTAAACCACTGGAAATGGGTCAGTTTTCATTGTCCATGTGCGCTTTCCTTTACACAGAATATTGGCAGGATAGGTATCAAAATAGCTGAAATTTAGAACTTAATTTCTGTGTATGTTGATTGCAATTTACTGAAAAGTTGCTGTGTTTTGCAGGTTGGTTCTGCAGATCATCATATCCATTACTACGATTTAAGGAACACTTGTCACCCACTACATGTATTCAGTGGCCATAAAAAAGCAGTTTCATACGTAAAATTTTTGTCGAGCAACGAGCTTGCTTCTGCATCAACGGACAGTACTCTGCGAGTATGGAATGTAAAGGAAAATTTGGCCGTAAGTTTTGTAGCAACTAATTATCTTCACCGTGCTAAACTTGACATGACAAGCTGATTTACATGACTACCATCATGGTAGTCGCTGCTATTTTAACACATCAATATCTCATTATGAATTGGTGATTGTGCGAATGCAGGTGCGTACGCTCAGAGGGCACACGAATGAGAAGAATTTTGTGGGCCTCTCTGTGAACGATGAGTTCCTAGCTTGCGGCAGCGAGACAAATGAAGTGTTTGTATATCACAAGGTTAGGAACATGCCTGGTGTAGTAGCCAACTTAGATCTTGGCAATACACTGACATCTTTCTTGAACATTTCAACTGTGGAGAGAGAAATATTTGTACATTGCTTTTGTTTGTCCACCTTCTATTTATTGGAATATAACACCTATATCTACCCTGAGTCTCAGGCTATTTCTAAACCTGCAACTTGGCATAGATTTGGATCTCCCGACGTGGATGAAGGAGAAGACGATGCAGGATCTTATTTCATAAGCGCGGTATGCTGGAAGAGTGAGAGCCCCACTATGTTAGCTGCCAATAGTAGAGGAACAATCAAAGTGCTGGTTCTTGCTTCTTGAATTGTTGTAAAGTAAGGCACAATCTAGTGAATTTTATTTAAAAGTGAATCTATTGTGGACAATGATTCTTATGCGGTTGCGGTGTATTTGTAATTATTATCATCCATTCAGTGGCCTTTGTTTTACAGATTACAAACTTACTTTCACAGGTTAGTATAGCTGTGTGAAACGATACATCTGAACATTTTGGTATCTCTTGAATTTATAACAGGCTACAATAAAAAAAAAAAATAATAACAGGCTACAAAATACTCTAGTTTACACGATTGTGCCATGAAGGGTCAGATCTTACCTGTATAATTATAAAAATAGTGTTTTCTTTGAGATACAATATATATTGGTGATGTATTAATTTTCAATAACTTTACTAATAAAATCATTTTGATATAATTCATTATTAGCAAAAACCCTAAACTAAACCCAAAAACCTTCCAGCTCCATTTGCAATGAAGACCAAAAACTTAAATTAAGCCAATAAAAGAATAAGCCTATATTTACAGGGATGTGTGAGCTTCTCAAGCTTCCTGTTTTTTACTTCAACCAAACAACTCGGCTAGAGGATCAAGGCGGAAACTGCAATCTATAGATAACTAACCTCCTCTCGTCTGTACAGTACAGATGCTATTATTTCCTGCTGAAAAGTATCACTCTCCCTTTATGTTTACTGCTTCAGTTAATCATGTGGACGTCATCGAATGTTGGACTTGGACTTCAGCAGGCGATGAACTTCTTTTCTGCCTCCAGGCTGCAGCAAGGAAACAGTACACGAGAGTTATTCTGTGAAAAGTTCCAAGGGACTAAGCTTCTGCAATGAGCGCGCGAACGAAACATCCGGAAAAAAAAAATTCTGGTTCATTACTTACAGATACTGGATCTTCAGATGTCTGCACACTTTGACTACTCGTTGTAATACTTGCTCCGCGGGATGGCCTGAGTTTGTGATTGAACTCCTTCACATGATTGTAGATGCTGGAAAGCAATGAAACCAAGAGAGATGGAGTGAGACTGCAACAATCTAATAGCCAAACATTTAGGGGTTGTGCAAGACAAGATACTGATGCAAAATAAGAGTATCATCTGGGTTTATAAAGTTGATGAACTAAAATCTTTTGAAATACCACCACCAGGTTGCAAATCTTTAGTTTTGACTCCGAGCGGTGCATCTGCCTTTTACTTAAACCCAAATTTGCATCTTGAAGATCAGATGATTACCTCAGGCGGTGCCTATTGCAGGCCATGAAGAAAGCTGCAAGGCCGTTGAGAATACTTCGGAGAGCACGGAAAACCTGAGGAAACGTGCATAAGCTGCATTGACAGCAATCATAGAGCAAGGATTACAAGAAAAGTACCTGGTAGAAAAGGTCATTCCACAGGGATCGCCACATTGAAACCTCATACGAGATCACGGCTGACTCAACTTCTCTGGTAAAATTAAAGAAGCTGCTAAGGAATCGCCAAAGATCTCCGACCAACTGATATACATATGTGCAGAATAAGGCCACGAGGTTGCAAAATTGCAGGAACAGTCGAAATGGAGCATAAAGAATTTCCCCCAGAGTCCAAAATATAGGGTAAAGAACTGATGTTGCTGCAATTTAAAACCCATAAGAATAAGTACTGGGCCAAGAAGTCATAAAACATAGAGCATAACAGACAGTTCGGGAATATATCAATCTAGAACCAACCTGTCAGTCTAACAACATTCCACACCAATGCCAAAATATACCACAGGGGCAGCAGCAAAAACTCCACGAGATCTCCTACTATGGAAAATAGGGACTCAAGAACCATCCAAGTTATTGAAAACAAACTCCCTGCTACTTCTGCAAAAAAACTCCAAAGTGGAAGGAAGAATTCCAAGAGCTCTATAACAGGTCCAGCCAATGGCTTTGCAAGCAATGAAAGAACTGAACGAATACTCCGTGTCACTGTAAGAGACCAATTTATGGCCTTCTGAAAATTATGTAGAAACAACATAGTTCCTAGATACTTAATTCTTGAAATCATTTCTAATGTTTCTATCCAATCAAAAAGGGGTCCAAACAATTTAGATGCTGTCGCCTTAAGAAGGGGTACATTCTTGTACAGATCATAGAATCCAATGAGGACTGTAACAATTGATATAAGAACATAAAGTGCTCTCACTAGAGGGCACATCCATGGACGATAAATATGGCAAAATACCGGGTAAGATTGAAGGAAAATAACCCAAGCTGGAAGTCCAGCTTCAAGTAGAGTAAGTAATCTCAAATCGGCCATGATTATATCCCTGAATTTAAATGGTAGGTCACGATCATTGAACCGAAACAAAATCAAGACATCCTGATATAGAGAAGGTTCCAGAGTTTCTTCACTATCATTTGGATCAGGACTTTTATGTAGTATTTCAGCAGTCCTGGGATCAGTGTCTTCTGAAGAAAAACCAAGCTGAGCATCAGAATAAATGGCCCTCATGATTTTCCTTCTTTTGTAAGGACCAGATGGAGGAGGAGGTGTAAGGAATTCGCTGGTTCGATTCTCCATGGTTGCTGGATAAAGGCAGAAGCTATTAACAAGAGAATAGGGAGATCCATCTCCAGAATAAATATCATCAGCAATAATGTCCACAATATCAGCCTCAGTTGTCCTCCAGAAACTTTCTTGAGCATCATAGAAAACCTCCCCTGCAACAACCTCAAATTTAATGAACTAAGTTAGCTCTCAAACAATTCAAAAAATTAAAACACCAAGGTATTGGTGATGGAAAATCAAGAGGGAAACAACAACAAAAGCACCATATATACTGCTCCAGTGCAGAAACATCATGTACGTTATTTTTCATATGTTTCTCATTTCAAGCTCAAATCCAAAAGGCAAGCAGAATGAAGTAAAAACGTGATATTGAGCCATTAAAAATGACAGAAACATGAGGTGAAGCAACTTTTAGAATACCTAATGAATCATCCAAATGCTCTTTCAAAATAATCTGTTCATTGAGTGTTCCCGGGAACCATGAAGATATTGAGCTCACAGCTTGCGCTATGCTATCGAATTCCCACCTTCTCATGACTTTAGATTCGATGGCAAGTGATGTATCAGTCTGAGCAATCCATACCAACAAAAAGAGAAGGAAAAATAACTCAGGATTCACACAAGATGTAACAAAATGCAAGTATAACCGAACGGCTGGGATGGTAACCACCTGAAGTTCATTGAAATAGTTAATGCCACGCACGTCCTTCCATGCAACTTCAAACACAATGAAGCCATACAAGGTTCTATGAAGTTTGCTGTTAGCAATCAAGGAATTACGAAGCTTCTTTACAGGCAGCATTGCCCGTTTCCTTGATACCACATCAATTAAAGTACACCACCTTTTGAAGTTTCTATATTTCCTGGTTTCTGATGAGGAAGAAGCCTGCGACTCCGAGTATTCACCGATCACCTTTTTATCCTTCCTCCCACGAGTGTTCGCAAAGGGGGACAACCTGGACTGTTCAATTATCGGAATAAGTGTTGAAACACGATTCCGTAAGTAAATTGAAGTGAATGAGTAAGAAAATGCTAATGTCAAAGACAGAGAAATACTGCAACCTTCGTAACCATCAACTGCCACAAGTGCGTCGGCCGTGACACAAGATCTTCTAGCCATGGCCGGTTGTCCACCAAGATAAACAATTTCCCACTATCAGCGGCCGTAAACAGGTGCAAATGTGAAAGATAGGATTGTAAATCCCTGCGGCGAATCCAATCAAAGTAAATTCAAACAAATAGCTACGAAAATCAAATCAAAAGGAAATGCATGAATGATATGATGCTTCTTTACCCAATTTGTAAGCTTGTCAAGGGAAAAATGCAGCGGTCCTTGTCGCCATTCTCCATCGACCGCATAATGAGTCGTCAAGCCGTTGTTCGCTCTCCGATTTCAAAACACCCAACACTGTTTCATCAAAAAAATCAACCACACTGAGTGATCAAGCGAAAAGGAAACAATTTTTTTCAGCAAACAAAAAGAAACAAGAACCTGAGTACACGAATGCCAATAAGAGCTGATCAAGGGAATTCCAAAACAATTGTGCAGCCCAAGAACAATCATAACAGCAGACACCACCGCAGAACTTCATCAAACAAAAGAAAGCCAGGATTTTTAAAAAAACAATGGCAGAAAAAGCAGATGCAACCAAGGGCCCGGATCAATTCCACGCCAGAATCAATGGATAAGAAAAACAATCAGAGGTGCGCGGACCGATGCAGAGAACGTCCACCCACAGAATTAAAGGACGGAAATCAGAATAAGCAAGTAATGCACCATTAATGTGAAGAGGGTTGCTTGAATTTATTGCTAAAAGAAATCATGATTTGGGGATTAAGAATCGAGGATTGCTTGGGGAGGGGAGAGGTGGTGCGCATAGAGCCGGGACACGTTGACTCCTTTATTACGCTACAAGTGAAGGTGGAGAATCCAATCAAACCTGAGAAATTAAGGCAGATTACTTTAATTGGTTGTGCAATAAATATATGTCCAATCCAAGTTATTATCTCCTAGACTAACTAAGCACAGAGATAAATCATCTCACAGAATCAGGGTAGATATATTAGAGAGGAAATACGTTATGCAAATGAATTCATAGACATGGCAAAAAGAACAAAGACCAACTACTATTCTTAAATTGGTCTTTCATAAGGTATTCGACCCTATAAGATGGGAATTAATGGAATCGATGGGGGTTCTCAAGCAAATGGTTAAGGTGGATAAAAGCATGTCTAACCTCGGCCTCTGCGTCTGCCATAATTAATGGCTCATCAACAACATTCTTCAAGCTTTATGAAATCCCCCGTTTGCTCTTTTGCAGTTCAATGCATTTTTGAACACAATATTTATGTCACCTCCGACCGTCGGATTGATCGTCGCCGTGTTCCTTGACAACACATTGGATGTTGAGAAGTCGAAGAAGGACCGCGGGATGCCATGGTGGTTGAAGTTCAGGACATTCAGGGGCGATAACCGGAACGAGGAGTTCTATACGCTGCCGTTTAACCTCAACAGATTCTTCCCGCCAACATAGTTAGTGGGGATGCCCATGGTTAGGTTATGTCACAGGCTAATCTTTTGTCAGAGGATTCTAAACCAAGACTCATACATGAAAATGGGAAATAAATCTTCTTCTTTCAGTTACTGGTTCAATTTTCTCCTCTCCGCCGCCGTGACCCAGCCCTATTTTTTTTGGGCTTGGATTCAAAGTGAAAGTGACAAACAAAACAACTCAGTGGATAGAATCGAATGTTTTTAATTAGGGATTTATGTGTTTCGATAATAAATGAATTATCGGCAAGCATTAAATTAAGATTCTTGTGTCAGGGAATTTATGGTTTTATTAGATAAAAAGTTGACTAAACTCGGCTTTTTTTGGCTTCTGCACGACTCCTTAGATTTTATTCGCCTTTTTCTTCACGCTCCCCTGACCTGACCACGCCGGCCCTACTCCCAACTAACAACCATAATTTTCGCTCGTAAACTTCACAACAGCTACACGAAACTCCGGAAAGGGAAGATGCATTGCCATGCCGAACCTCCGCCGCCGGCTGTTCCGGCGCCACCGTCCCCCTTGGAGACTCTTGACAAGATAACGGAACTCCTGACGCAACTCCTCCCGGCGATACTTGCGGTCACATGCTTCGCTTCCCGATGGCAAATCCTCCGGGAGAGACTCGTCTCCCTCAAATTACTCCTCGAGAAAATCGCGGACTCAGCACACTGGACGGAGAATCCTATTCTCGTCCCGCTCCTCCCTGCTATTGTCTCCACGCTCAGCCGCGC